>WEIU01010120.1:644718-686391 GCA_013389925.1 Aegithalos caudatus
TTTTTCCCTGACAGCTTGCAAGAGCCCAGAGATCTAAAAATATGGCTAAACAGGCAGTCACACACCTGCTAATTAGGGCTATGGAAAAGCTATGACCAGTCATGCAGGCACTGACAACCAATTCCAGGGAAGCTTTTTCGATAAAAAGCAAGGAGAGTTCTGCAAATCAAATGTAATCCTGAGCGTGGGAGCTGGGAGTAGGTCTCCCTTCATAATCTTGAAAAAAATCTCACTGTATTTTAATGTTTCTGACCCAGAGCTGCCATAAGTGCAGAGTGGTGTGTTCTTTCTTCAGCCAGGAGATTCACAAGAATTCCTCCCTGTGAGGGTGGGGAGGCCTGGCACAGGGTGCTCAGGGAAGCTGTGGCTGCCCCATCCCTGGAAGTGTCCAAGGCCAGGCTGGACAGGGCTCGAAGCCACCTGGTCTGCTGCCCCTGCCCATGGCAGGAGGGTGAAATGAGCTGTAATTCCCTTCCAAGACAAACCATTCTGTGATTCCTTATCAGAGCTGGACTTTTCCCTTGATTGTCCGTTCCACCCATGCATTAACACCCTGGAATTAATTCTGTGGGTCAGAATGGTTCTTACAAGTGGTTATCTCTGCCCTCCTTCAGTCTCCTAGCCCAGGAAAGTCTGGCAAGAAGCTGTACTTGCTGTATATTCCTCGTTCCTCTTGCAAGGGAATTGTCTGACTTTTTTTTTAGCCTTGTAATGTATATAACCTTCAAACAATGGTGCAAGGTTGTCTGTTTGCTTATGTGATTTCATGAGTTTAATCATGCCCTTCACATCCTAATCTTTCGGAGCTGTCTTTAATTCCTTGGGAGTGTGTAAATATACATGATACATGTGTGTGTGTGTGACTAGAGGTTTGCAGAAGGGCTGGACGAGCTCCAGGAGCACAGCTGGTGGGGACTGTGGGGTATTGAGTGAGGGACCAAGGTGGGTTCTGGTTTCCTGGCTCTCATGTCTCTGATGCTCCGACCCTCTGAATTCCACTGTTTTGTTCCCAAGTGAAATTTTCCTCTCCACCTGATCCCAGGATATTGCCAGGCTTACAGCTCATTATACATAAGGGGATCAAGTCATATTGTAAAGTTGACAAAAGTGACAATTTTATATATTTTTCTCCAGCAGTTCCACATTGCTGTGGAAGCTTTTTGACTAATCCACTCAGATTTGGAGTTAATCCTCCTGCACTTGGAATATTTGCGTGTAGGTATTTGAGAGATTTAAATGGACACCACTAACCCCTGTGGGGTTTAGTTTCTTAACATACCTTAGAAACTCTATCTGTGGAGGAAGATGAGACACAAAGGCTTCTTTTTTTGTAGCAATCTGCTTTCATTTTACTCTCTTTACAGGGTGAAATCAAGAAAACAAGAACTACATGGCTATGATTTTAATGCTTTGACAATTTTAGCTAATGCAGAACTCCTAAGTTAGGGGAAGTGCCCATTTTACAGATATGGAAACTAAAGACACAAAGAGATGAAATGCAGTTCTCAAAATAACAAAGACAGAAGTGGCAAGAGTGCAAACCCCAGGGGTCCTCTCTGAGAGCAGTAAGAGTGTGGACATGAGTTCAGCTGCTCATAAGAAATGTATTTTAATTCCTTTGAGAGGCTTTGACTGGAGTTTGTCTTAAATTCTCCCAAATTTATGTGCTTTTGGTGCATTGGGAAATATTATAAGAGCCTTTATTTTTACCACCTGCAATTCAGCAGATGCAGGATGGGAACAAGCTGGAGAATTCAGGTCTGGAGCTGGATCATAGCATCCCACAGTTGAGTGGAGTTTGCTGTTAGGGGTGAGCTGGGGAAGCCACCCAAAGCTGAGTGTCAATAAAATCACCCAAGTGCTCCTGTGGGGCTGTTCTTCAGTGCTGGAGAGGTTCAGGTTGAAGGCACCAGCTCTTAACATCTGAAGTTGGATCTCCACCCCCAGTGAAGCCTTGATCAGCTTTGCTCTCCAGTTTGGGTCTGAGCCACTTCAGACACCACAGGTCCCAGCACTGTGTTGCTGTAACTCACCTCCAGATCACCTTGTCAGTCATGTTCTTGAGCCCAAGGAGCCAATACCAGTGGATTTCACCAGGATTTAATGGATTTAATGTCATAATATCTTGATGGAAGTTGCTAATGATTTACACAATTTTGTTTCTCCTCCAATTTTGGTTGGTAATTGGTTCACTTTGCGAATTTTTGTTGCTTTTATGGTATGCAAAAAATTAGCCCTTTCAGGACTGACAAATCAAAGGTGAGGAAATGAACTTCTTTCCACTTTTATTTTTTTAGATTAAAGCAGATAGTTTTATTCTCATTTTGATAGTCTGTTGGGCAACACTACACTACAGCAGCTTGAAACATTTCCTCCTGTGAATGGGCTTCATCCCACCTGACTTTGACCATCTTAAAGTTTGCTGTTAAGTCTGAGCTGACCATCCCCTTCCATCTGTGGCCAGTGTGGGGAATGAGAACATTTATCCTGTCTCCTGCAGAGGGGAAACACTCTCTTGAGACACCACTAACTGTACACAGGTAAGATCCTTTCCCTAATCTCCTTCATGTATCTAATTAACAGCTGAAGCCACCAGACCTTGATTTGCATGGAAATCGGTGATCACTGGGCAGTTTTAGCAAAAGCAGATGTCTTAGAGTTTTTTTTAAGCTGAAGCCTAACATAGAATGGTCATGGGGAAAGTGTCCCTGCCCATGGCAGGGGATTCAGTGAAAGGGTTCTAAAGTCCCTGCCAACCCAAACCATTCTGTGGAAATGGAGAATATGCAGTAATATGGAGTGGTTTAGAAAAGTGGCTGACTCCAGTGTGTCCAGCCTGTGTCACAGTGGCTGCCAAGGGGAATATGAGGAGCAGTGCACACAGATGCAGAGCAATCTTTCCTCCTTTTCCTGACCTCCAGCAGCTGGCTTAACCCTGGTACGTGACACCGTATCTGCCTTCCAAGTGCTCCTTACTCCTGGCTGTAATGACCCTAGGCATCATTATCCACAGAAATTACACTTTGGTTCTTGGGTTTCAGGAGCATCATGTGGCAGGGAGTCCTGCAGCCTCATTAGGCTGTCAGTGCACCCTCCCTCTTCCCTCCTGTGCTGATCCTCTTCCTGCTCATCGAGGATGGGGACAAGGACGTGCCCTGGGCAACTTCTCATGTGCCTCCTTCCCTCATCTGGCCTGTGTGGAAGAGAGGAGAGGAGAACTGAACCCATCATTATCCCTCTGTAACTGCTAGGGTTTATAATTAATAAAAATCAATTTTTATCCAGATTTTCTTTCAGGAGCCCTTAGTACTTTATTGTATTGGCAGATGTCACAATAAAAACAGTTGATCTCACTGAGCAGGCTGTGAGGGGTGATGTGTTCATCCTTTGTTTTCAACTTGGGGAAAGAGCAGAGGAATTGAGGTTGCTTACTGAGGTAATAATCATCTGCTATTAGAGCCACTCCACGTGGAAATGCTCCCCCATGTCCAGGGGGTTTGAATGGATAAAACATGAACATTGCTGAGGCTGTACAAAACCTTTTATCACAGGGCTGGGCTGTGCCAAGTCCCCTCCAAGAAGAGCACTTGTACTGTCAGGGAGTTCATCAGCTCTTGGGCTTCAGTCAGAAACAAGGGTTATATTTTTTTTCTTCTTTTTTTGCATTAAAATCTGAAATGACATGCATCTCATTTTTAAATCTACTGGATTTCCCTAATGGAGAGGAGGGATAATGGAGACATCAGGGGAGATGTTTTAACAGTGTGGCTAATTGAGCATGGAGAATGTGCCTGGGGTATGGTGGAGTTTCCATTACTGGAAATATTGATACCCAGGGTAAATTTCTCTTCTTAAGAGACTTCCTGAAGTAAAAATAAATTCTGTGCTTGTATTCTAGAGGAAGATGAAGAGAGGGGATCACGGTGGTTCCCCTTCATGGTGTTACATTGCCTCCCAGCCTGGCACTGCTGGGATGAAAACAGCAGGTTTTTTTCTTTAGGAAAAGGGTGGGATAACTACCAGCAACTTATGGATGCTCTCAGCTGGGTCTGTGGCCAGTCCCAAACCCTGGCTGCATGTGGTAGGGGATCCACAATTCCTCTTTCCTGCAGAATAGCCTGGAATTGCTGCAATGAGAGGCTTAATCCTGTCTTGGCATTGTGCTTGTTTGGGGTGTGCCTCCCTGGCAATCCTGCTTTATAAATAGAGACAGCAGGATTGCCAAAATCACAGGCAAGGAACGTTTTTGGGCCTGTGATGTGGTGTCACCATATGTGAATCCACCAAGGATGAGGAATGGATGGCACAGAGCTCCTCTCATCTTCAGCCCCCAGCATGGCACATCTCCATCAGGTTTTCAGGATTAACAGCAAGAGGAAAAGAGGGAATGGATAGACATCTGTAGACAGGGCAGGCTTAGAATGATGGAAAATGCAGAGAAGAAAGCCTCTGTTATTATTGGGGTTTGTATGTTGCCCCATTCCAATGTTTCCAGAAAAAAATATAAACCAGCTTTATTTATAATTTCTTTATCTTGCAAAACCCGGTTGCCAGCATTCCTGGCACCCAAGGCCTGGAGTTTACAACTGAAACACTGACAGGTTTATGAAGATCATCAGCCCAGCTGGTCAGAGCACAGTGCTAATAATGCCAAGACTTCAGGTTCAATCCCAGTATGGGCTATTTGCTTACCAGTTGGATTTGATGATCTTTGTGGGCCCTCTTCCAAATCAGAATATTCTGAGGTTCAAATTTCTTCAAAAACGGGGAATGTTTATCCAAGTGTAAGTCTGATAGGGAATGCATATCTGGGGGCAGGGTTGTTGCTTTCTGGTTTGTTTGTTTGTTGTTGTTTTTAAAATTAAATCAGTAATCTAAATTCCATTGGGGCAGGAGAAGGGAACAGCCCCTCATTCTTTTCACCTGTTGCAGTAACTTGAAATTTTTGCTTAGCTAGAATTCCTGGGTTCAAGAGCAGCACAGTGCAGGACTGTACAGGAACCAAGAGATGTGGTCAAGTTGTATTTTCAGTTGACATAAATCAGTGGGGAGCCATTTATACCTTCTGAGCATCTGGCTGGGGATTATGTGTCACCTCCTGTCTTCCCTGCAAGAGGCTCCTCCCATGAAGAAGGAATAATCCTGACCTGGAGTTGTTCCCAAGAAAGATCAGGGTCACACACAGCAGCTCCTGAAGAGCCACCAAGGGTGAGAATTTGCAGCTCTTGATGCCACATCCATGGGAAGTTCTTTATCTTTCTGTTTTGGAGAGGGAGGGCGAGAGGAGAGTGCTTCAGCAGTGGAGGCAGTGATGCCATGGGTTTCCCAGGCTGAGGTTCAGGGCTGGAAATCATCATAGGGAGAATACAACCTACAATAAAGGCCAGTGCTGGGGAACAATGGGACCTGTAATTGCAGATAAACACTGGGAAAGCCCCATGAATCACAAACCTCTGAAATGAATTGTTACAAACATTTTGGAGTGGAAAAAGAAGAGTCTTAACTGGTGAAGCCTGGCCTTGGCAGAAGAAGATGTTCCCATCTATTATCTTTTGAGGCAGACAAAGGGTGAAAGAAAAAAGGAAGATAGAAACCACACATAAACATTAATTAATGCTTTCCAGGCTTCTTCTGCTTGGTCATGTTAAACCTTTAATCCCTGGGATTTAATAGTGCTGTGGCTTTTTATTCATCTCCAGATATTAAGTGTGTAAAGGGAGTGCTGGGGAAATCCTTTGCATCCAACTCCTCCAGTGTGACAGCCTCCATCCCACTGGATTGCCAGTGCTCTGGAGTCCCTCCACTTAAGCTCACCTTCCCTATGCTTTAACCCCTTTCTTTTCCCATTTGCAGCAGGTTAAGGAGTGTCCACAGTCCATCACTTCACCTGCATGGAAAGGTACTAATTTTGGGGAACGTATGATATCCCCTTCATCCACACAGATAATCAGGGAATCATTAAGGTTGGAAAAGCTCATCAAGACCAATCATCCTGACACTCTTCCAAAATCAGTGGTGCTCCAGAGGTTGCACAGCTACCCTGTGTAGGTAGCACAGGAGCCCTGGATGTGTCCCTGCCATGTGGGTGAAGCACTCAGTGGCTGCTGGCAGGGAGAGCATGGAATGGATTTCTTCTCCAGGGATTACTGCTGCTCCTTGGCAAAGGGAAATGCTCCCTGCCTTGAACCCTTGAGGTTCAGCCACATCATTCCTGAGTGTCATCCGGTGCTCAAAGGCGCTGTCAAGAAGATGACACAAGAATTTGTTAAGAAATGAATGTTTCCCCTCATCCCCTGCTGTCCCTCAGGGCTCACAGGCACTCGGGCTCAGGAAGGGGTAATGAGAGGGGAGGAATTAAATCACATTCCAGCTGCCCCAGAGCCAGCACTGGGGACTGGCTCCTGCCTCTACCTGGGCTGTGTCCTCCACGGGGCAGAGGGGGAAGGCAAAAGCTCTGGGCACTTCTTCTGACTGTATCAAAGTGTTTAACCCCACTTGCAGTTTATGGGACCCCAGCAATCTTTAATGTTTATTCCTTAACTCTGTTTTACATGAGTGGCTGAGACTTAAGTGCCCAGTGTTTCCCAACCTGACTCACTGTTGCAAGTGACAGATAATAACAAGTTTTAAGAGACAGAAAATCGCAGATTTCCATGGATAACTCTAAGAGCTGAGCATACAAGAAGTGTTCATCCCACCAACAAGTAGGAGAGAGCCCAGGAAAGATGCTCAGCCTGACAGGGTCTCCTCTTTCACAAACTTTGCTCTTCTTTTCTTGTGCAGAGCAAACCATTCATTTTCTCCAGCAAATAATTATAGTTTGGGGTTAAGATTTATGGCATAGCTGTTAGTGTCTTGATGGTAGATATGCAAGGCTATTTAGCTGTTGCCAAAGGTGGAAATTCATAAAGATGATGGAAGAGTTTCTCCCCAGACAGCACAAAAGGTCATTTGTTTTTTTTACTGAAGATCTCATTGAGCTGGTGATGGTGTAATTTTTTCTCTCCTCCCATTTTCCTTGGCACACATGGTGTACATGACTCGTCTTCTGTTTTATGGGTTAACAAGGGTACAGGAAAAGTACTTCTCATTTATTTTCTCTCCCTCTCTATTTGTATTTCTCCCCTGACATCTCTCACTCAAGTTCAAAGCCTCCAACCTAAGCACCTTTGTACCACATTGCTCCCAGCTCATTCCCAGGCTCCTTCCCATTCAACTGCTTCACCTCACTCTGAAATTTTTAGGTGGTTTTTACCCCATTGCTTGCTTAGTCCACTGGTTCCCCTCAAAAGTAGACATGGTATTGCTGTTGGGAAAAAATCCTAAATTTCAGTACAAGATAACAACAGTATTAATAATAAGGAATATCAATACTAATAGTAATGTTAATAATGATAATAAAGGAACTTGACAGGAAATTGGGTGTTTTGGCTGAATCTTTCCCACCATCTGGGGTCTCAGGTGGAATCTCAACAGGCAGTGCCACATCCTGCCTGTCCAGAACTCTCCACTCACAAAGCCTGTCCCCAGATGCTTGGGAGCAGATATAAACATGGGAATGAGCAATACACGGAGGTGACCCGGTGAAGCAAAATTAAGGAAGAAAAAGCCCTGTTAATCATTTTTGATTTGGAAAAAAACTATTTGAAAACACTCACTGAAGAGCAAGAAAGCAGGATGGAGCTGATGTTTGGCAGCTCCTGGAATGGTGACAGGGGCAGACACGGCCTCAGGACTTCAGCAAGAAGAAAGGACAAGGACACAGCTCTTTGCTGTGTGGGTGGTCACCACATGGACAAGGAACAAGGTGAATTCAACATCAGCTGCCCATGCCATGTCCTTCTTGATCACAGCTCTCCTGCCAGGGAGAAGGGATGGGAAGAAGCTCTTGAAGGATCTCTCCTTTGCCTCACCACTTCTGTCTCTGGTGTGATGGATATTCATTTTTTTACCAAACTTTTGGGACAACCATGTCTTTCTGTCTCTTTCCCCAAACCTGCACACCAAATCTCTGTTCTTCAGAGGCCAGGTGAGAGCCAGGAAGAGCTTCCCTGAGGCATGGAAACCCTGAGTGGAGCTCTAGCCCTGACTGCTCCTGGATGTTTTCTGATAACAATGTTTTAAGAAAAGATCTGTCACTCAAATATTATCATTAAAGAAAAAAAGGAATGAAAAGTAATTAGAACACTGAGCCCAAAGAGGTAATATAAAAAAACCCCAAACTTAAAACCCAACCAACAGCACAGGGACTGAGAGACCCTAAGCTTGAAGCTGGGCTTCAGAATCCCTCTGGGAATTATTTTCTTGTCCAAAATCCAGAGGAGTCCGTGATTCATAGCCTTATCCTGCTCTACAACAGCAGCTGGCAAGAGGTTGATTCAGGTGTTAAATCTTTTCTCTGTCCTCTACCATCAGGTTTGAGCTGGGAATGGGGCAGTGGGAGGACAACCAGGAATGAGTAAAGCATCCTGGAGCTGATCATAGCCCAGAGCTCTCATTCCCATTCAGGCAGTGGTCCCACAACATGAGGCCTCTGCCAGCTCTGGGATTCTTTTTGTTGTATGTTGAGAATAGCTGTTTTCCAGAAATCCTTGGCTCTAAGAGTCATGGGACATCCTGAGAGCCTTGTTTCCTGGGAAGTGAAGAAGTAAATAAATCAGAACATTTCTACCTCTTGCAGTAGGTGGGAAAATCTGGAAAAGGTGACATTTATGAATGAAGAACTTAGGAGACAACCTTTTTGTGTTCTAGTTCTGGTTGCTTTAAAGCTGATCTCATTCTCTGTGGCAATGAGTCACAGGGGGTTGAATTTGTGTGGGTGGCAATTTAAAAATTTCCTCTGAGTAACTCCTTACAGCAGGGTTTGGTAAGTGGGCTCTTGGTGCTTTCTCCTCTCCTCCCACACCGGGACAGCATTGCTCCCAGAGGTGGTGGAGTGAATCATTTCTTTTAATGCCACTTCTGCATCTTCATAGTCCATCCCCAGCTAATTATTGCTTAAAACCTATTTGGCAGATCCCTTCAAAAATGATTTTTTGCAAAGGGCTTTCCAGTAGGAGACGAGTTTGCAGGCTGGGGGGATAGGGAGGAGTTCTTTTTCACCTTCCCTCTTGTCCAGGAGCATCTCCTCTGTCCAGTGCATGCAGTTAATTCAATGGCAGGAGAAAGAAAATTCTGCTGCAGTATTTAATCAAAACTCAGGGCTCATGTGGACTCTGTAGCTGCCCTCACTGCACCTCGGGCTGTTCCACTGTCAGTTCATAATGTGCCTCATCCTGCAAAATACAAACTTGGGTGGAGCTTCCCTTTTCACCCCTTTGATTGTTCATCTGGAATCCCAGAGGACTGGAAATGAAATACATTGGCTTAAAGTGATGTTCCCCAGAACAGCAACTGGATCCTGGGAGGATCCCCCAGGGCAGTTTTCCACCAGGTGGGAAGAGGGATGTGCCTCTTTGCTGTGCTGACCCCTGTGAAGGCAAGCACATGCTTGAGTTACTCACTTACCTTTATTTGTGTGATTTAGTGCAATAAATCATGCCTGTCTTTCCCAGGCTCCCCCATGCAATCCGGACACTTTTCCATCCCATTTTGAAGCCTGGAGCTGAGCTTCCATCAGCCTGCTCTACCTGGAGACTCATTTTACCTGTTGATAGACATCTACATTGACAGCACTCACCCCTGGCAGGTGAAGGTTCCACCTTCTGCCTCACTGAAAGTTGCAAAAGGGAAAGGACTTGTCCTTTGAGAAAAAAATAGACTCAGCTTCTTGGAAAGTAAATTCCATTGACAAATGGAAACATTAAAGCAGGTCATTTATTCCTTGAAGAAATCAGTGTACTGGGTAAAATTTCCACTGTTGTTAGGAAGGTGTTTATGGTTAAAATGTTTTGGTTTTATCCTTCCAGCCCCTTTTCTGTGAAAGAGAATTCAAATTAATCACTTCCACCTCATCCTCACAGATCATATTTATGCTTCTGTCTGGCCCAGCTTGGTAAAAAATCACCATTTTAGGTGCTGTCTGGTAAACCAGCCAACAACATCCCTGGGAATCCCCAAAAGTCATGAAACTCCATCCTTCCAGGACACAGAAGTTGTCTGGATTTGGTTATTTATCAGATCAGCTATTCGGGAATAATTACTTTGGTAGGAACATTTGCATTCTAAAAGAAGTGTCTTTTTCTCCTTTATCTTAACACAACCTGAAAGACAATTTCTCCATACCAGCATTAGGCAACTCCTCAACAAGGTGGTTACACACCATCATGCATAGTAATATTTCCTTCTGGGGCTGGATCTTACGCTCCAAGATTTCCAGGTCTTTGAAAGTTCACAGCACTTTCCGTGGCATGATTAAGCCTTGTTTACTCTCCTTCTCAGAGAGGGGGAGAAATTGGTGCAGCAGCCCAGCAATTTGATACAAGAGGATCCAAAAGCATAGAATCATGGAATTGTTTAGTTGGAAAAAATCTCTGGGATCATCAAGCTTAACCATTCCCCAGCACTGCCAATCCCACCTCTAAATGATGCCCCCCAAGTGCCTCATCCACACAGCTTTAATTCACTCCAAGGACACCCCATTGTCCTGGGCAGCTGTGCCAGTGCTAGACAGCCCTTCTGGAGAAGAAATGTTTCCTAACATGTTACCTGAACCTCTCCTGGCACAACTTGAGGGCATTTCCTCTTGTCCTAAGCCATCATGTTTGGTTTGTGTGACAGCCATGCCATTCCATCTGTTCCTGCAGACGTGTCCATGGACTGTTCAGGGTCTCAGGGTGGGGGGTGAGTGAAGAGCAATGATTTCCCCACCCCTCTGAGTTCCTCTTTGCTGTGCCAGGTGATGTTTCGCCCGGTGCCACATGTAAATACAGGCACAAAACAGATGGAGGAGGTTGCCTGCTCTGACTGAGCACAGAGCTCTGTTGTGGTGCCTGTTGCTATAAACACGCTGGTGATTTGCACAAGTATGTGACATTGTAAAAGTTCCTGAAAGATTTTATCTGCTTGGTTTTGGCTCAAAGCCCTTTATTCACATAGAAATGTCAGGGAGAAAGACAATACATGTGTATCCACATGTATATTTTCAACTTCCTAAAGGCTATTAAATTGGAAAGGCAGTGGGTTTGCTTTACTCAAGAGTTGAAGACAAGGTAACCCCGGAAAAGCCTTTCTTCTTAAAAAAATACAAATTAAAAATGTTGGTCTCCCTGTACAGTCTGAGTGATCTGTAACAATCTCTTGTACCTCTGAGTTATTTTGACTTTAAAATATTAGTTCATAACAAATCTTGAGTTGTCAGAACTAAAGGATTGTACAAAATAGCTTCAAGGTTACATAAACAGAGTACCTGGGAAACAATTAGGTAACACATATTCATCTGGACAGCAAAGATGTTTATTTTTTGAAGAAATTTTCCACCTGAATACTGACCCTCTTTGTTTTGGGAAATATTGGTTTAATGGGATTGAAATACTTTGTGTCAGGAAGAGGAGGGCAAATGGCAGAGGAGGGAAGAGAGGAGCTGGGGCAGCAATTGCCAAAGGTGTGTTTAAGGAGGTTTTTAATGAGAAGGAACTGGGGATAGGTGGGAGCTGGGAAGGACAAGGGATATAAATTAAGGTGTGCTTGGACTAGGGGAACATAATTGGGAAAAACCAAGCAGAGAAGGTAAGTGATAGCTGCTGAAGGTAAAAGGAAAGTGAGGAGCTGGAAAGATCACCTAATAGGAAAATCCAGAACAGATATGGGTCAAAAGAATGGAACATGAGAATAAATATGAGGGGGACTGGGAATGGGACTTTGTGCTGGAGGGGGAGATGGATTAGTTCAGCACAGGGGTCCTTTGGAGTGGGTGAAGGAGTGACAAGGAAGAGAAGATTTATCTGCAGTGGTGAGGGGAGCCCATTCCTTCTGTCCTGGCTAGATGTAGCACCCACCACCAGTGTAACAGAGAAAGAAGAATACAGAGTTTCCCTGCAGCTGAGTGTAGAAAGGACAGAGTTATGACACTGGTCGTGACTGACCAGCTCCCAGGGCTCCCAGGGAAGGAAAGTAGTGGGTGAAAATCAGAAGCAGCAAGTTGCTATTTGCAATGTGAGATGGAGGAGGCTATGCTGGAAGGACTGGGATGGGATGAGAGAACTCTGCACTTAAATTTGCTGTGCTGGAAGGAGGGGGCTGGACTGGAGGTGGAAATAGGAGCAGGAGAGAATGTGAGTGTGAGAGCACAGAGCCTGTGGTGGGGACAGCAAGGGAAAGGGGAAGGAGAGGGACAAAGAGGAGGACCGTGGTGGGACAAAGCTGGTAAGAGGACACCTGGCAAAAGTTGCCATCCTTAGAGGCCTTTTGCAACCTTCTCCTCCTGGAACAGGAAATCTTACTGCACCAGGGCATATGCCAGAGTGAGCTGCTCATCTCCCAAATGTGAATGTTGTCCTGCTAAAGTGATTGGGATCAATAACAGGAGGTGCCCCTCACAGAACCCCTTCTGCATCAAAACTCCATCTACTTTCTTTCTTCATTATTTTTCAGGACATTTTTTTTCCCCAGCTGCAAATCTGCACCCATTAAATCAATGTCAGCACACCTTCCTAGATGCTTACAGGAGTTGTGTATTCACACTGACCCTAATTCAGCAAAACACTTAAGTATATGACTTTGAGCAACTGAACAGGGCTACTGTGTAATTAAAGCTAAACATAACTTGGTGTCTTGTTTATTGAGGGCCTACTCATCTAATTAGCTAAACCTTCCATGAAAAGTCACCAAGATCCTTAATGAAGCAATGCTCCACAAACAGCTGCTGTGGGACTCTGCCCAGGTCACATTATCTTGTTTGCAGTTTAGATGCCTGAAATACCTTTTTTTTTTTTTCCTGTGTGTGGAGTTTAGTGTTCATGAGATACCCCCTCTCCTTCCCCAGCGAGGTACACTAAAGCCACCAAACATTAATTGATTTAAATCCACACGGTACCTACCAGGTAGATGTGGTAAATCACAGTTGTCAGGTAATTAAACACAACCCGTAAATCACATTGGAGCATGTGAACCAAGCATTCAGTGTCAATGCTTTTTAATTAATGTTGTAAAACAATATTTTGGGCTTACATGGAGTGTACGGGGCAGGTTACATATCAAATTATGGCTAATAAAGCATGAGCAGGAGGAATGGCACCAGGAACCAGTAGCCTCTGTGATCTGAAATATCCCAGTTACACCCCAACAAGTGGCCCTGCTTTGGAAGGCAGAATGCAATGTTATTGCAGGGGGATTAAGGGTGAGCATTAGACTCTCATTGCTCTTGTAATGCTGGATTAATTAACCAGAAAGCAGAATTATCTGTCCCTGGATCCATCACCTGCTAAAGTGTACCAGTGGGTCATGAAGGATTATCTTGGGANCTTCCTCACATGTCTGTGTTAGTGGTGGGTTCCCCAGCCCTGGCAGTGGCAGGAGGGGCAGCCTGGAAGAAAAAAAAGAGGTGATTTCTAACATGTAAGGAAAGGGGCAGATTTTGAAAGCAAGATGAAGGAGTGGAATGTTGGTGGGTGAGAGAATTGATGTGACCCCAGAAATTAGACCATGACTTGAACTCATCCCACAGTATGGGCAGCACATGAGGGGGGATTCTGCCCCTCATCTCTGGGGAGATGCCTCCTTCAGAACTGAATGCAGCTCTGCAACTCCAAACTGCAGGGGGATGTGGAGCTGCTGGAGCAAGGATTGTCCAAGCCTGGAGAAGAGAAAGCTCCAGGGAAAACTTAGAGCCCCTTCCAGGGCCTGAAGGAGATCCAAGAGAGATGGAAAGGAACTTCAGACAAGTGCCCAGAGGGACAGGACAAGTAGGAATGGCTTCACACTGACAGGGGGTAGGGTTAGATGGGATGTAGGGGAGAAACTCTTCCCTGTGAGGATGGTGAGGCCCTGGCACAGGTTGCCCAGATAAGCTGTGGCTGCCCCATCTCTGGAAGTGTCCAAGGCCAGGTTGAACGGGGTTTGGAGCAGCCTGGGACAGTGGAAGGTGTCCCTGCCCATGGCAGGGGTGAGATTTAAGATCCCTTTCAACACAAACTATCCCAGGATTTTGAGTGTGATACCGTGTTCAGAAGGCAAACCCTGGTGCTTTTGAAAATCCTGTGCTAATTTTCCTGCCAGTCTCAGATGGGTCAGTGGCTCAGAACAACTTTCCTGCAGAATGATGGGGTGACCAACCTGGTTCAGTGGCACTGAAGATAATCCAGGGCCCAGATATGTGGCTGGGATGCCGAGGGTGAAAGTCAAACATTGAGTGGTACATCCCAAATCCTGCAAACCCCTTTGTGATGTCCTGCCCAGGTTACAGTAAATCCCCTGCTGTGCATAGGACTTTGGGCTGGATTAATGAGTGGAAAACCTTTCCTAAGTGGGTGTTTGCTGGGGCAAAGAGCCCATGACCATTTATGGTCTAGACATCCCAACTTAGTACAGGAATGCTGGGAGTCTGGGATAATTGAATTTTGTTGTATTTGAGAATTATTGAGCAATCAAGATGAAAAATATGATTGAAATGTCCTTTAAAAAAATGGATGCTCAGTGTTAACAACCCTGATTTTTCATCAAAAGCTTCTTTTTTAATCAGAAATTCCTTGTTGATAAGTCAGTGCTTCGCCGTTAGCTGTAACTTTCTTAAAAGCCACTGATGTAGAAAAAGCTCAAATGTTGAAAAAGGATCAATATGAGCCCTTCAAAATGCTTAACTTTCATATTATGATCTTCTTCCTTTCCCCACAAAAGGAAAAACTTCATCTCTAAGCCAATTACTCATTTTCTTCTGTCCACCTCCAAACTCTCCCATGCTTGAAAAACCTGTTCTCTTCCCACATTTAATTTTAATTCCATCAGGCCAGCCTTTCCCAAAATAATGAGCATTTCTAGGAGCTGTTAAGCTGGTCTCCTATTTAAATTTACATCTAATTGATTTCCTCATCTCTTCTTTTCTCTTCTCACTCAGCCATTTAGTTATTAAAAGTATCCAGATAGTCTTTATAACCCCTTACATACAAATTATCTGTAATTTATTAAGGATTAAGGTTTACCTAAACCCCACTACTTTAGTCATATATCCATTACATCACTCTGGATTTATCTTAGAAGCTTTTTGGCTTGCTGAGCTCCTCGTGGGAGGAAGCTTAAGTTCAGACCAAATTTATCGTGTCCTAAATGCCTGGTGGGAAGGAACCAATGTCGTCACTCAAGATTTCCTGCAGATCCCTGTGATTTAACAGGGCTTAAAGTCCACCATTAAAAATTCCCAGGAATTTGTTGTGCAAGTGAAATCCTGGCCCAATTATGTTTGTAGGTAAATTTTAGCTGGTGGCTCAGGAGTGGGTTTTGAGGCAATGCAGGTGCTTTGGAGTCAGGAAGGATGTAATGCTGTTCCAAATTAGAGTGGACTGTTTAGGAAGGGACATGTCCAGGAATCCTGGCTCTAGAACTCTCCTCTCCCTTGCAGAGCTTTGGCCCTCCTGCCCTGCTCTTCACTCCTTTTCTTCTTTTTCCTTTAAATAGCAGCTCTGGGTCCTTGGTTTTCACCCTCATTCCTCAGAGCTGCTCGACCAGTCCTCCCACCTGGGAGGCAAGTGGAAACAAAAAGGCTTTGTGTTTTCCAGAGAACAGTCAAAGCCCCATGGCATAAATATTATTGCCTGAAAGGGAAAAGGGCTCTAGAAAAAAAGGCAAATAAATATTTTCTCCTTCCTCTCTCACACCTTTGTTTTGTTCCTTGATGTGTTTGTTGTACAAGCCTGGTGCTCACTTACTGCTTGTCTTGCCAAAGAACCATCTTGAACCATTTTCCTCTTCCCTTTACTTTTTTGTTTGCTTATTCTTTCAGTGTCCTTGGGTGAGGAAAAGGTGAATAATCCTCTGGCTTTTGAAATACAGGCCAGGTTGGACAGATCTTGGAGCAACCTGGTCTAGTAGAAGGTGTTCCTGCCCATGGCAGGAGGTGGAATTGGATGGGCTTTAAGGCCCCTTTTAACCCAAGCCACTCTCAGGGATGCTTGGGGAGGCTGGCCAAGAGCCTCTATGTTTGAAGAGCTTTTCTCTCAGGTTCACTGCTCACCTTGATTGTGATGCTGCAGCTGGATGTTGTAATTAGGAGGTGTTGATTGAGACACATCCTAATATTGAGGAACAGACAATACAGGGCTTGGAGAAATAAGTTTCAGGTTGTTTCCTCCATTTCCACTGTTCCTTGTGCTGTCCCAGGCACATTTTCTAATTTTTATTTTCATGGATACAAAAGGCTGGAAAAGAATTGTGAGCAACAGCTGCTTTTCTCCTTTCATTTCTCTCTCCTTCTTGCACATGTGAAGGCTGTCTGCTCCCTCTGCACTCCTCCTCTGAAGAGGGATTTGCTCTTTTGGGTTTGTGATGTCTCAGTGCTTGGCACAGAGGGTTTCTAAGGCTTCATGGGTTCCACATGAATACCATAACATGGGTCTGATTTTCTGAGTGTGTGGAGTTTCCAGCCTGTAGTAGCTGATTTCTTCTTCCCTTGAGAGAATTCATTCCTCTCAAGGACAGTGAATGTAAATAAGTCTTTTATCTTTTCATAACACAGCCAGGTTTTCATAACAACCCTCTCACAGGTGTTGTTTCTATTATTTAACCAAAGAAGAGAAGTGTTGTCTTTACTGACCAATTATACAGTGCCTTAGCACAGCATGTTATAAAAGGGCTGTGCAAAATTGTAAATAAAGCTTTCTGATCTTTCTTCTACCTGGAGTCAAGCTCTTCATTTCGTGTCCAACAGTGACACCATAACTCATAGTGCTACTAATGCTCATGTAGATCCAAGAACTGGGCTGTTAAGAGAACCCTGTTCTGCCATGAGCTGAGCAATGTGATCAAAGTTATGGCAGCACCACTGCAGAAATGTAGGTGATTCTGCAGCAGAAATATCATGCTGGAACCTCTATTCTCATTTGTATTCTCCTCCTTTTTCCTGCTCTTTTCCTGTCTTTTTGTCTTGTTTGCTCCACATCCCCTGTCAGCAAAGCAACAAAATGTATCAGCCTTGGTGGCATTTTCTCTCTCCTCAAGAAGGGATGTTAAACCTGCAACATGCCAGTTCAACTCAAAGGCAGCAGGACTTGGGGTGTTGCATTTAAACTGCCAAAGGGCAGGGTTAGGTGAGATAAAGGGGAGAAATTCTTCCCTGTGAGGGTAGGGAGGCCCTGGCATGGGTTTGCCCAAAGAAGCTGTGGCTGCCCCATCTCTGGAAGTGTTCAAGGCCCTGCCCAGGGAGGGAATGAAACTGGATGGGCTTTAATGTCTCTTCCAACCCATTCATTTTATGATTCTATATAATGCCTTCTTAAAAGGGGTGAAATGCTCAACTACAGGTTGACACTCACCTCCTGTGCAAATCCTCAGGGTGGGCTCAATATCACAACAGATTTTTTTTTTTTTTTTTTTGTCCCATGAGTCAAAGCAGCAATTTGGGGGTGCTGGAGGTTGGGCACGACTTGTCCCCTGAGCGTGTCACACGTCATCTGTGCTTTGCAACTTCCATCTGCCATAGGGCTGAACTAGATACCTCACAGAGGTTAATTTTACTTCCACAGCACTAAATAATTCACACCCCAGGGCTTCATTGTTCCTGTGCACCAATTTCCCTGTACCACTCCAGGGCATCCTGTGGATTTTGTGGGCATTGTTCATGGAAACGGAGGCGTGGGGACAGACAGGGTAAGAGGGAGTGACTTTCCCCCTCTCCCTTCCCACTTACCAAATCTTTCTCTCTCCAGGCACACATGTTGGGGCAGTTCACAGTGATCTAGGTGAGGAGCTGGCAGAACAGAAGCCCCAATCTAAATTACTTTCCTCCTTGTCCGTTTGCACAGGATTCTTATCTGCCTCCGTGTAACTCTCTGTATTTAATTATACATAGTGATAATTCTTCACACTCTAAGTGTATTATTAAGCAATTCCTAAGATAAGTAGCTTTCTGGATCCTAAATTATGATTAGATATTGGCAATCAAGCTGTCTTCCACTCTTCCTCCTGGGGCTAGCCTGCCAAAGAGAGGTTTGTTTGGGTAGGTGAGACACGAGACCCATGTGAGGAGAAATTTAGATAAGAGACTGTTCATGGGTAAAAGGTTTAGTTGGCCACACAGGGCTCCATGAAGCTTGTTCAGACATGGATTTGGGTGTTGCTTTGCTATTCCAGGCTGGCCAGGAGTAGCCAAGTGTTACACCTCCGAATCCATCATTTGAGTTGTGGTGGCCACAAAGCTCTTGCACCTCTTAGGTTTTGTGGTTTCCCATGCAACCTTTGCCATGGTGGACAGGATGGGAGAGATTTCTTCTGGCAGCCAGGTTGTGGTGTTGGGTTTGTTGCAGCTTCACACTCGAAATTGGGGATCAGTGGAAATTAGTTTCTTCCATTTATTTGCATGGTTTATGTTCTCTGGTCCTCTGACCATGTCTGTTGAGCTCCTCTGCTCCATCCCAGTATACAGAATCTCGAACAATTTGGGTTGGAAGGGACCTTAAACACTACCCTTAAAGACTGCTTTAAAGCTCTAACTCCCCTTCCTCTAGAGCAGGTTGCTCCAAACTTCATCTTACCAGTGCTGGGAAGATGAACTGAAGGCTTTGCAACTTGGTAAAGGCTTTGACAGCATAGAATGCTTTAGTTTTTCGGGAGGCGTGGGGTGTTTCCCCTTCCTACTTTATCCCTCCCAAATATAGCAGGGGAGGGATGAGGGCCAGCAGAGTGTCAGCAGATCAGGCTGTCACAGGAGCTCCCTGATATCCAGCAATGGGGTGTAACCAGGCTCTGTGGTCAAAGCATCTCTTGTGGCAGTCTTTCCTCTTCTGCCAACAGCATTTCTTGTGCCATCTTGAGTTACGTCTGCGCAGTTCCCTCATCCAGGTGATCCCCCACCCTGCATGCAGGCATGGGATCACTGTGCTGCAATGGCCAAGGGATTATGGAGCTTGCTTCTAATTCTGCAAAGGAAAATGCTGTTTGTAATGTAATTGAGAGAGTGGCTTTAGAGTTGATGTCTCTAAGCTCATGTTTTAGATGTATCGTGTTTCACCTCTTTCAAAGCATTTAAGAGCTTACCAGAAAAACAGATGTCATTGCTCAATCTGTGAAGTGTCTATAATGCAACTTGCTGTGTCAGTTCCTTCTCTCCAAAGCACAGTGGAAACAGATTTAATTTGCTTTCCAGGCCCTTCAGAGGTCACAGCTGCTCCCACCTTCAGTTTAATGCATATATATGCATATTTGTGTATGTGTGTAAGGTGCACGTGTCCACATACCTGCTAAGACCACATCCATCCACTCTCCAGTCATTCCTTGTGAGAAACAATACTTTTAAAATTTCAAAAGTTTATTAAACCTTTAAAAATAGAACAAAGGACTGAATAAGAAGAAAGAGCAGCACTTGGAGCGTGGCACTAAACCACCATGTGCTCAACCACAAAATGGCTGCTCCGTCTTTTATACCTTTGGTGTTGCATCTGGCCCCGCCCAAAGCCTGCCAATCAACTCTTCTTTGCCAGCCATTGGTGGAGACTGCTGGCCTGAAATGTGATTGGCGGTCAGGCGTTGCCAGGCCACGCCCCCTAGGAACAAGCCTTCCCTCCTCCCAGCTGCCCCAGGCAGGGCACAGGCACAGCCCTCCCTGCACATGTCCTGACTGCCAAGGGCATTCCTTGGAACCGAACGGGGAAAGGGGCTGTGGAGAGAACAGAGGGTGTCTGAGCAACAAATCACAGTAACAGAACTACACATCAATAAAACTTCTCTTAACATAACCCAGTCCCTTAATAGTGAGAGCCAATCATCCCATTGCTCATCTATAACATTCCTGGTGAAACAAATATTTAGTCTTAGCTGTTTGTAGGAAATCTTAAACCTTAACTTGTGCCTCTATGATTTGCACAAGGGCAGAGTGGCTCAGTGCAGCTGAACAGTCTGTAGAGCAGGTTTTTTCCCCTCATATTGATATTCAGTCATGATTAGCTCAGTCCTGATATTTACACTTGAATGTGTGGGAGCAGCTTAGATAACCCCCAACATCTAGAGCTCTCTGCCCTCTATTGAACCATTGTCACATCTGACTGTAAAAGAAAGGCTAAGAGATAGTGAAAGAATATGGGTCTAAGTTAGATATTGAGAAGAAATTATTCCCTGTGAGGGGGCTGAGGCCCGGACACAGAGAAGCTGTGGCTGCCCCATCCCTGGAAGTGTCCAAGACCTGGTTGGGCTAGTGGAAGGTGTCTCAGCCCATGACAAGGGCTGGGACTGGATAAGCTTTAATATCTCTTCCAACACATACCACTCCAGGATTCTGTGTACTGAGGCTGTCCAGATTTTAAGGACCTGTGTAAATCACTTGCAGTGCCTGCAGCTTGCAAGTATTAAACAGGGATTCAGGGACAAAAGGGCCAAATCCCTAAAATTTGATGCGTAATTTGCTGCTTGAAGATGATTTACAGGTTTGGAAGTGAAGGCATCTCTGGCAAAGACCAGTAATGCCCCTGGTAAGGCATTTCTTGCTTTCTGGAGGATTAAAGTAGGAGACCCCTGGTCTGGCCGTGCATTTATACCACAGCCAAGACCTGGTCCTGTCACACACCTGAGCTCTGAGCACCCAGGACTCTGTGTCCCAGCACCGCCCTCTCTGCCCTGTGTCCTCACGCAGCTCCGTCATTACCTCCCTTAATGAAGGAGCAGTTTGTTGGTAAGCAAATCATCAGGTTTCACACCCCACTTCCCTTTGGGAGGATAAAATTTGTGAAACAGCAGGGAAGGTGAGAAGATAGAGCTCAAAAAGCTGTGCTAATACTCCCCAGAGTGCCAACAATAACACACTTTCCGCCTTTATACCTTGCATTTTGTGAGCGCATTTCATTGTGCCTCTCACAGCATTCTGCAGATGTTAATTAATTACAGTCTCATTACATCTCTGTTAGATCCATTTATTTATAGATGAAGAACTTTCCATTCCCAAGCACTCTGGAATCTGTTAATCACCTGAAGGCAAACAGCAGGCCTGGGAGACGAGTTTTGCCATGAAAATGCTGAGAATAAACACAAAGATGTTCTTGTGAGCAAGGCTCTGGGTTAGGAATTCAGTTGGGGTTTGATTCCTGTTTCTGCAAACCGTGTCACTTGAATCCTGCCCTGGTGTGAATGGACATGTTTTTTTGGAGAAGATGATGGTGCTCTGTCCCATCCCTTGTCTAACATGCTGTGATGTGCTCTCCAAATGTGCTGTGGCACAAATTAAAGGAGATTCATTTAAACCACAGCTGGGACACTAACTTCCCAGACCACTGGTTCATGTTTTGCATGCTAGTCTGTGTGAAAACATCTTTTTTCTCCCCATCTCTTGCTTTGCTCTTTGCACTGAACCATCTTTGGGATGAGAAGCGGCCATTCCTTAATCTGTGTTTGCACAACATGGAAAATAGTTTTGGGTTTGTTTCTCCATGACACCATTTGCTGCTTTAATCTTCCAGCTTTGAGCACTGAAGGTGGGGAATACCAGTTGGAGAAGTTTTGGTTGATGGTGAGCAGTGAGGCAGGCAGAGGTAACAGCAGGATTATCTGGGTTGACTTTATGTGATCTCCTTGCCACATGAGTTTTAATTCTCATGTCAGAAGGGTTTGTTGAGCTGCACAGAACAGCTGCATCTGCAGAGTACCCCCCCAGCTCTCAGACTGGGCATCACTACTGAATTTGGGAGCAGGTTTAGCACCCTTGGCTTTCCCACAGTACTGAGGTTGTGCTGGAAGTTAGCTGACCTGGTTTTACCCTGATCCCCTCACTGCCCAAGAGGTTGGATCATTACAGGGATGCATTCCTCCAGGCTCTGGAGAAGTCCCCAGAGAGAAAGCGAGCTGGGAGATGCTGGGATAAAGGTTTCTGGGATGCTGGGAGCAGGTTTCCAGCCAGGCAGGGTGGTACCCAGGGCTGTCCCAAGGCAGAGGGTCTGACTGTGCCCTCACTGCCCTCACTTCCAGCCTGGTTCTCTTCCAGCACCAACAGACCTCAATTCAGACACCCTGAGAGGCACCAGAGAGGAGCAATTAGCTCTCGTGAAATTTTCCACCATTAGGAACAATGGCTGGCTTAGTTCTCATCTGATTGAATAATGATATTCTAACAAGTGACTTTTTTCCTTTTAAATTCTCTCATTTGGAAGGAATTGCTTGTTGTAAATTACACTTATAAAAATTAGGCTGGCGTTTTGTATTGTTTACAACAAGCACTTCAGGGTTATGGATGTTACTCATTGATTTATAATGTTTAATTCTTCTCCCTTTCTTTCCCCCTCCTTTGAGCTGTTCATAAATCAAGCAGCCCTGTCAAACCTGTGTCAACATTTCACTCAGCCTGCAAGTTGCAGGCAAGTTGGGACAGCAGATCTTACAGAGAAGGTTGACTCTTCTCCTTCACTGTCTCTCCCATTTTGATGAAACAATAAAAAGGTGAGGCTGGCACTTGTCAGTTATTTCTGAGTCACTTTTCATTAGGCCTTTTTCAAACACTCCAAAGAACAATGTTGGAGGCAAGTGATCCAAACAACTCATGTTCCCGCTTGTGCACTTGTGGGTTAGGGCAGCAGCTGCCATGGAATTGTACTGGGAGGCTCAACAGGTGTCTGCTGGTCCTGGCCCAGATCCGGATGATGTCAGGCAGCCTTATCCTGGCAGCCTCCTCTTCCCCACCAACCTGGAGTCATCATTTCAAAAGCCTGGGGAGATGGTTGGATTTTTTTAAAGGGTTCTCCAAGAACTGATGGGACTTCCAGGAGTGTCCAAAGGAGGGTAGAGTTCCTGGGGATTTACAGGTGACCCAGAGGTGGTGCCTGGATAAACCCCAAGAGAAGGAGAATTTAAGGGGTTTTAGTGACCAACACAGAATCCTACATTGCAGTTAGTGGGAAGGGACCTCAAAGAGAATCTAATTCCAAGCCCCTGCACTGTGGTTCCAACATGAGGATTTCAACATTGTGCAAGTGGTCTGTGCTGTAAGGGACTGATTTTTGAGGGAAATTAAAAGGAATTAGGGACTGAAGGTCCTCTGAGAGCCCCTGGCAGCAACTTGCTTAGTCATAGGATAAATTAGCTCCTTTGGAAAACTGGGAAGAAAACCTTCCTTTCCCCAAACATGCTGCTAAGAAACAGCAGAGGTCTGGCAAAGAATATCCAAATATGTGGGTGCATTGTAAAATTCCCTTTATCAGTTCAAAATCTGAGTATTTCAGCCCTCTCCTCAGTTCAAACATCAGGGAACTGCTGCACCCTCAACATTGAACTTTCATTGTGAAAATTCCCAGTGTCTGACCTCCAAAAGTCAAAAGGTTGGCAGTGATGCTCCACATAATCCATCCTACAGGAAGAACATGGATGTTTCTACTGGGATTGAATGTAAAATGAACAAGCACATGAGCAGGGATGGTTGTGCCCCGTTTCTCCCGCCCATATGCTCTGTACCCACATCATCATCTGTGCTTTGGGAGGAGCAAGGTGCCACACCAAGCCCAGAGTGTCTGTTGGATGCTGGTGTGTGTGTGTGTGTGTGTGTGTGTGTGGACATCTGGGATAATTCCTGCCCACACCATGCCTACACCAGGAGATTTTACCAGCCGGCCCCTTTGCTAAGCAGAAGGACTCGCCCAGTTGTAATAACAAAAGTAAATAAATACATTTTAATGATCCAATGGTGGTAATTAACAATGCTGAAATACAGATGTCTTCCCGAAGAGCTCACGAGGTGGCAGATTGCATAAGCTGCCCCATTATGTGGATATGAGTCGATTATTAAAAGAAAACATTTAGCTAATGCAGAACAGGATATTCATCTGCTATTACATAATGGTAATAAGCAACTGGATCCAGGCAGAAATAGTCTTCCAGCCCTTACCAAATGCAGAGTGAAGTGCATTTACGGCCTCCACTGTGAAATAGTCCTCCTTGTTTTTCCAAGAAGAGGAGAGATCTTTCAAGAGATAATAAATAAAATAGACTCTAGTTGCTTTAACATGAAGCAAGATGAGTCCTTGGGATTAGTTTGGATTAGTCTGTTGCCAGTGGCATGGAGCTTTGGCACTCAGCCATTTATTCACCTAGAAGACGTACAGCTAATTGGAAAAGCACCTGTGAGGAGATGTAGCTCACCACCTGCACTGCTGAAATAAAATAAGCCTACATAATTGACTACATTACCTATTAATGTTATGAAATCACCCTGAGGCATTTTCATTATTATTATTATTATTATTATTATTATTATTATTATTATTATCTCCTCTCTCCCCTCATCTTCCCAAAGATTTTATGAATCAAACTTTGGTCTCTTGCTGTTTCCTTGGAAGCCCCAGGATTGTGCCACTGTATCAAGACAAGGACTGCTCTAATGACTTGCTTCTCACTGCAGGGAAATCCTAGGAAATTAATCCTTCTTGATAGAGAGATGAAATAGTCTGACATTTAATTCCTTGTTCTCATGGGACACAGCTTCTTCCCAGTCTCTACCTTTTACCCCCCGACAAAAAGTTTTGCTTGAGCCTTTTGAGTGCTCTGTTGGTTGTTGGGTTATCCCAGAGCCTCATGATGATAAAATAACACATTTGTTGGCTTTTTTGTTGACCCTGGCTAACAGCAGAGGGTGGACTTTGCCCAGACATGGTTGGCAGAAGCTGTTGGGAGCCTGGTGTGGTTGGCTGGTTCAGGGGTGGGCAGGTTCCCTGCCTCACAGAGAGCACTTTGGAAAACAGATTGGTCACACGTAGGACAACCTGGTGCTAGAAATTGCAAAATCTGAATGTAACAGATGGTGACAGGCAGGTGGTCACAGGGACTTCCATTCTTAGGACAGCCCTGTTCCTGGCAGTGCATTAAAAAAAAAACCACCACAAAGTAAAACCTCTGTTGCCTCATAACTGCAAGGGAAGAAAAGACAGATCTGGGAAGACTCATGGAGAGCCATCAGAAGTTCCTCCTGCCACCTCCTGGCAACATTGCCATGAAGTTGAACCAGGCTCAAATCAAACTATCTCAGTGTGTCTAAAAAAACAAAAAAAAACCAAACCAAACCAACAAACAAAAAAAAAACCCCAAAAACAAAAAACAACAACAAAAAAAAAACCAAAAACAAAACAAAACAAAAAAAACCACACCCAAAAAAAAAACCCAAAACAAAACAAAACAAAACCAAAAACAACCAAAACCAAACCAAAAAAAAACCCCCAAAACCAAAAAAACCCACCCCAAAACAGATGAAGAGTTTCAGGGCATTTATTTGGCTTTTGCACATCCTAATTGGAGAGGAAGGAAACCTGAATTTCCTGTGGTCAAGAGACACCATGCCAAAATGTAGCCCTGATTTCCAACAATTCAGAAGCCTTGTTTGTTCCTAAGTAAGCCAAAGTGTATAGCTTTTCTCCAGTCATGAAGCCTTCATCTTCACGGGCTTCAACTTGACTGAACAAACCCAGCTGTTCTTTGCCATTTCACATCAGAGGGAGGAAAGTGCCTAATTATTGTCCCTGGTTGTTAATCACTGTAGTTCTGTATTGATAATTACTGATGTTACTGCACAAATTATTGTGTTACTTTTGGCCAAAAATAATCAGTGTCAGTGGGAGGATTGGTTTAAGCCCTTTTAGGCAATGAAAAAGAATAAGACAGAGAAGCCTCCTGCTCATGGCATGGACTGTATAGGCAGGCCTGAGGATGGCATGTGAGAGAGGATGCAGAATGGAATTTTGGGTGAAAACATAGCAAACAGGTCTTTGCAGATATCTGAGCTCTTTGAAGCACTGAACTTGTTGAAGTGACTACAGTGGGTGCCCAGAGAAGGAAATCTGAATTTTTTCCTCTCTTGGAATAGGAAACAAAAAGTTTTTTGCAAATAAATTACTCATCTATGAACAGGTCAGCCATGGCTGTAGAACCTAGTTAATGTACTCTTGTCCCATGGGAAGAGATCAAACAAAGTCCCCCCTGTTGACTCACTGGTTGGACCAAGAGGTGACCTTAGTGCAGCTCTTTGAAGCTCAGAGAAGACCTCCAAGTGGGAAGAGCCTCCAAATCCATCAGGCATCTGGATAAAAGGGTTTTTGCCACATAGCCTAGGAAATCCTAATGCGTGAGGGGTCCTCTGAGATGAATGGTGCTTGGGTGTGCTTGCTGGGGGGCTCTAGGGGATTGCTGTTTGCCTCAGTCTTCTTCCCAGCCACTGGCTTGGCTCTGCTGCTTGCTCTCCTCTGGACAGGGCCATTCCTGGCAAATGCTTGGAGGTCTCCTACCCAGGCATGTGTGGCAAACTCCAGTTTGGACCTGGATTAAAATCTGCTATTTCTCATGTCCCTCTGAGTTTGCATTTTGTGGATTGCACCTAGATATAGTACACAAGGACACCAAGAGGATCCCCAGGGAATCTGCCTTGCACAGCTAATCCTATCCCAGATATGTTGGCAGGACTCAGAGTCACAGAACTGTTTGGGTTGGAAGGGACCTTAAAGTCCACCCAGTTTGACCTCCTGCCCAGGGCAGGAACACCTTTCACTATCCCAGTCCAATCCCCATCCAACGTGGCTTTGGACACTTCCAAGGATGGGGCAGCCACAGCTTCTCTGGGCAACCTGTGAACCACAGCACCAGGTGCTCAGCATAGGTCAGTAGAAGGCACCAGTGGCATCTCAAGGTACATCCAGGCACAAAATCAGAGGTGATTAAGCTTCAGCAGTGCTGAATTACCAAGTTTCAGTCTCAAGAAGACTGCAGGGAGATCTCAGAGTCCTTTCCAGTGCCTGAAGGGGATCCAAGAGATAAGGAGAGGGACTTGGGACAAGGGCCTGGAGTGCCAGGACAAGGGGGAATGGCTTCTCACTGGCAGAAGGCAGGGATAGATGTGATATTGGGAAGGAATTCCTCCCTGTGAGGGTGGGGAGGCCCTGGCACAGGGTGCCCAGAGAAGTTGTGGCTGCTCCATCCCTGGAAGTGTCCAAGGCCAGCTTGGATGAGTCTGGGAGCAACCTGACCATGACAGTAAGTTTAAACAAGACAAACTTTAAGGTCCTTTCTAACCCAAACCATTCTGGGATTCCAGGATTACCAGCAGGAAGGTGGCTGCAGCAAATCCATTTAATCCAGTGTTTGCATCCCATCTCTGGGACAGTGAGGTGCTCATGGCCAGTGTCCAGCTTGCAGCTGACCTGCTAAGTTGCTGTGGCTTTTCTCCATCTCTGATACTTGGATCTCACCCACATCTTGGGGCAGATCCACAGCTACCAGGAACTGACTTAGACACACACAGAAGTTGAGCACTTCATACCAGGGAGACTAGAACCAAGCACCGTGGGCTAAATATTCCATAACTCAGCCATTATTGTGCAAGTTTTTTCTTCCTGAGGCTCCTAAGTGTTTTTTGCTCTCATTATTTTAATTGACCTCTGAAAAAAGAACAGTATCAGGAGCTCAAATTACTGAAGTTATTACCCTGTTATGTGCAATGAGTGATTATTTTATGTGTAGAGGGATATAGGTATGTATAAACTCTTTTTTTTTTTTTCTCTGTAAAGGGAACAGTTCAATAAATAATTAATGTTTCCCAATCCTGTAGCTGTTTTTCTTGCTGTAAAAAAATTAATTGGCTTTCCATCATCTCTTTCCCTCTGACCTGGAGGCATCTGGCATGGTGGCAGTGCCCCTGCTTAAACACGCTCCTTGTAATCTTTGTCATGCCCATGGTGCAGAATCTGGGGGATAAACAAACTAATCGGAGATATTGGAGGCACCTCCAGGAAGATTTAGTCATTGTAACACTTTGCTCTTATGCAGCATCCATCTGTCTGGGAATAATTAAGCCTCTCAACCCCTGATGAGGTAAATGCTGTGCTCACTGCTGTGGCGGCTGGTGAACAGAGTCACAGCGAGGTTACACGCTTTGCCCCAGACCACACAGAAAGGCAAAGTGGTTCTGAGGAAGAAAATTTGCACCACCAGTTTATAAAAAGTAACTGAAATATGGAGGTGGATGAGGTGAAATGATGAAGAGACCCCAGACAAGCCTGCAATGAATTAAGCACTAGCTGTCTTGGCTGGTCATGCACCCATGACTGGACCCACTGCCTCCTCTCCTTCAGTGGGAAACAACCAGCGAGGATACATGGGCTCCTTGGGAGTGCAGGCCCTGACCCCCCTCTTAGGGGTTATCAGGGTCAGTATGCTCATGGCACACAGCAAATCCTCCTCACAAGCCCTCGCTTGAACCTGGGGCCTATTTGGACTTCACATTTGGAGCCCATTGTTGCTGAATTCTCTTAGTGCCAGTCCTGCATCACAGCAACTGGTACCAGACCCAGTCACAGTGAGGAGCTCTGGCAGGAAGGTGGCATTTACTTATCAATAAGCACATTTCATTTAATTTTTTAGAGAAAAAGGTCTTTTTGGAGGAAAATTTTCTCACTGCCTATCAAATATTTTTCAATGCTTCAGAGCTTCTTTGGTTCCAGCCTGCTCCCCAAAGCATCTCTGGTCCCTGTTCTTCCTTTATAAACACTGTCATCATTTTGATCTTCTGTATCCTTCAACTTTCAACCCTTTTTGACCCAAATTTTGAAAGTTGATGAGGGAAATGGGAAGCCCTGTCTCTGACAGCCCTCAGGTGTTTGCTGCAGTGTGACTTTGAGATGTGTTTTCTCCCAACTTATTTTCCTCTCAGCCTTGGGCAGATGTTGAACCCCCCCTTCACCAGGTGATATCATAAATCATCCCCAAGTGCTCCTTCCCTCTCCCAACAGCAATGCTTTGCCTGAAACCTTTTCCTTCCCCTGAAGCATCCCCTGGACCTGAGGTCTCAGGACTTCTCAGGTCCTGAGAAGGAGGAGGAGGGCAGCTTGCTGTAGCAATGAGCTATTGTTCTCATTTAATAGTGAAAACTGTGGAATGGCAGGGAGAAACTAAGTGCTGGAAAGCTGGAAAATATGACATTTGTACCTAATAATTCATGTCCTGGCTGCCTTCCATCATATGCAGAGTTAGTCTTTGGGTCCAGTGTCTCCAATGTCATAGCCATCTCTATCTCCTTTAAGAGTGTCTCTAAGTGGTGGCTGAAACTGCCATCACTACTGTTGCTTTATCAGTGTCATGGAACTTAAAAATAGGTTGAAAGGTGCTATTTCAGGCTCCTGTGGTCTTGTGTTAGCTGGTGCTGTCACTCCCATTTCTTGTGGGAGACTGAAGGGCTGAGCTTGCTGTGGTGCCTGGGCTGAGGAAAGCAGCTCACTGTGCTTTGCCAGGGGGTTCACTGGTTGGTTGTGCATGGATTGAGCCTGAAATAGTTAATTGATGGGGAAACAGGAGCCAGTTCAGCCTAGGGGAGCCAGCAAGTACAAGCATTTTCCTAATATGAAGCTTTCTTTAATTACATCTGATGAAGGTTTCAGTGGGAGCCACTGCTGCCATTGCATTTTCTGGAGCAAATTCCTTCCCTTTGATTTGTAATCTGCTCACATCCCTACCAGCCAATCTTGTACAAACAGCCCCGTGGGCTGTAAAATCAAATGGAAAATGTGGGCTCACATGGCACAGCTCAAGGCTGAGCTGAAAGGGCAAGACAGGGAGGGCAGGGAGGTTACAAGGTAAAGATTCATGCTCCAAGTTGTCTGTGCATGTGTCCAGACTGAACCCTCACAGATGTCTGGAGATCAGGTCCAAAGCCCAGCACACCTGAGATCCACAAATTCATCCAGATGGTCCCAGGGTCCCCCAGCTCCATAGGAATCACAGAGGGGCCCAGTGTGGGCACTAGGCATTGAAGATGCTTTGTGTCATCCCACAAAGCAAACTTTCATCAGACTCATCCCTAAAGCAGAGCTTCAGCCTGAGACATCTCTGAAAGCTGAATCAGGAGGGGCTGAGACTGGTTCAGAGCACAGATATGGTGGCAGAAACAGAAACTGGTTTGGGTTGGAAGGGACTTAAAGTTTGTCTTGTTTAAACTCACTGTCATAGTCAGGGACTTCTTCCACTCCTTGCACCAGGTTGCTCCCAGACCCATCCAACCTGGCCTTGGACACTTCCAGGGATGGAACAGACACAGCTTCTCTGTGCCAGGGCCTCCCCACCCTCACAGGGAGGAATTCCTTCCCAATATCACATCTATCCCTGCCCTCTGCCAGTGAGAAGCCATTCCCCCTTGTCTTGTCCCTCCATGCCTTGTCCCCAGTCCCTCTCCAGCTCTCCTGGAGCCCCTTTAGGCCCTGCCAGGGGCTCTGAGCTCTCCCTGGAGCCTTCTCCTCTCCAGGTGAACACCCCCAGCTCTCCCAGTCTGGCTCCAGAGCAGAGGGGCTCCAGCCCTTGGAGCATCTCCCTGGCCTCCTCTGGACTTGCTCCACTATGTCGGGGTCCTTTCCATGCTGGGACCCCAGAGCTGGAAGGGCAGAGTAGGGGGGTGTCACACAGGATAAATTCCAGCACAGTCCTCATCCTGAAGCAGGAGTGTTAGGGAGATGGATGCCCTTTTTCAGAGCAAAGAGGCCAAGAGCAGTAACAGTACCAGGCACCTGGGATGGGCACTCCCCTCCTACAAACAGGGCATTCAGACAACAGAGAAGCACGTTTGGGTCAGTACACTGTAAATAATGGAGTTGCTTGGACCACCAGTATATAGGTATTTCTTGGCCAGAATATGTCAGACAAGCTGGAAGTCTTTAACTCAAAAGTTCACAGATTATTTTTCCCTAAGTACCTCGACCCTCCCCGGATCACAGGTGACTTTTCAATGCAGAAGTGGTTAATATGGTCACACTGGTTTTACTGCCAGAAGCTGTACGAAGTGGAGTGCTGCAGAGTCCCCAGGCAGGTGCAAAGGAGGGCTGCTTTATTGCAAAAATAATAAAAAAAGCAGTTGTCCCGTTATCAGTTACATTCCATTTAAGTATAACAAATATAATTCAATCAACCACCATGAACCATGTGAGCACATCATGGTTATATAACTTGTTTTGAGTTCAGTTGAGTCACTTTCCCATAGTCCTTTTCTGCTTAGCCGAAGTAGCAAGCCTGAGCCATGATTTTACAAGGGTAACAAACCCCTTTTTTTATAAGGTGTTACCTATATGCAACAAGAACCAAATGTAATTGGCATCAAGACCAGATTCTTGCTAAGCTCAGACCAGCAAAGAAAAATATTAATTCCTACATTAAGGCAAAATCTTTGAATTAATCTATAGTAGCACATTTGAAGAGAACATTTTTCTGGAAACTGGCAGAAGTACCTTGTGCTACATGAACTCTTGATTACTGAATGACTTTGTCTTTTACCACTTGCATCTTACTGCTACTCCTGCTTCAGTTTCTTGTCCTCAAGGGAGTTGGATCATGATCCTGCATGTCATGAAGCACAAAGACAGCAGCATTTGCTAGTAGGAGCTGAGATCACAGCATCATTCCCCATGGGAAAACACATCTAGGAATCTTCTCTTAGACAGAGAATTCATAGGATCATCCCAGATATATTTATATGTTAAAACAGCAGAAATGACAAATGCTCGCCTAAATAACTGTACTCTCTCATTACTCATACTTTGCCTTTGGTTTTTTTCACCTTTATTGCTGTCTTACAATAGTAGCAGAGTAGTAGCACTAAATCTACAGCACCTCTTTCTAATTACATCTCAATTTAATTATTGCCCTTCTCCATCCTAATGAGGTCTTCAGGTTGTGACAGTTGATGATGAAGTGGCTGGAGAGGTTTTATCTGCTCTTCACCTAAACAAGAGCCATCCAGAGGGGGCCCTTGGCAGGCCACAGCCTTGCTCTCTCTGCCTTGCACACACAAAACAATCCACATTGTGAAATGCCTGTTGGAAAGGCAGATAAAAAATTTAAACAGCCACAGGGCACCCAGGTTGGTGGATTTATTCCAGAAACATTAGGTCATGGATTAATTTTTTTCCCCTCTCTCCCAAAATACACTCCGGCACTTTTCCAGCAATTATCAAAAGTCACTTTTTATAGCAAGGGTGTCTTCTACAGCACAGTCTTCCAGATTCTCTTCCATTTGCTTTGTTCTCATCAGATTTCAGAGCTTTTCTTTATTTTTCTTTAAGGTGGACTGGCTCTAGAGGTAGGGTCACTTATTTCCCCCTAGACCCCCCCAGGCTAAGCCCAAACCAACACCCCTAAGGTCAGTACATTTCTACCAGAACAAATTGTCCTTTCTGGAAGCAGGGTAGATACCCTGCTGTGCTTGCTTGGCTCATGCTTTGGCCCCTGCCACTTGGGACTTGTTTTCTGTTGACATCCCAAAGGATAAATAGCAAATGGGGAGGAACTTGCTCCATTTAAATAATTATTCCCTTGGAAAAGCCCTGACCTGATTAACACTTATTGCAACAAAACTGTGGAATTCACCCATGGTGTGTTACCACACTGAGCAAAATCTGAGCAAAATGAGTTGCAAATGCAGAGCAATGAGATTCCTTTCAGCCCAAATGGTGTTGATAAAGTGCTGCCTGAAGCAGTTGTGCTGAGCTTTATAATGCACCTTCAGTCTGCAAAGTCTGGGAGAAGTGAAGTGGTTGGACAAGGACTATGGGAATCAGTAGCAGAATTCAGGGGAAATCCACCAGTAATAGAGTTGGCAATGATCTCAGAGTTCACTTTGGGTAGCACTGCAGAGTCAACAATCTTGTGCTGGTGTGTAGAAGCAACAATCTCATTTGTGGCTGCTCATAACTCGTTCTGTCCCTAATGGCATGGTGACATCATTCAGCTCGAGCAAGGAATCACATTCACAGACCAAATTCATCACTGGGTGTTCCATTTCAGAACTTCTAAAGTGAAGATTTGGGGTCAGAAGCAACATAACCATGCTAGTTCTTATTTCTCAGCAACATGCTGTGTTTTCCTACTCTAATGAGAGATCAAAGGAAAGAAGAGGGCTGCTTTTATAATAATTGCCATTGACTTTAGCAGTGCAAGATCTGCAGACCAGTCAAGAACATGTCTAGCTATAAATATCCACTTCAGTCCCAATATTGACAGCGTTGTGGCCAAATGATTTCTTGCCAATTTATGAAAAAGAGATGAAGAGCAGTCTTGAAACACCACCTAATCTACCTGCCCCATGTTTGACACTTTTGTCTATCCTATTCTTAAAACCCATCAATTGTTCAAATACTGTATTTCCAAATCTCTTCTGTTTTTCATTATACTTAGATGTTTCTCAAAGTTTCAGTCTGAACCCCTTTGTTCCATTTTCACTTTATTTCTTACTCAGCTTCTTGAGAGTTAATAGAGATTATTTCACTACGTCACTTAAATATTTTAGCATGGATTCAGTTATTGCTCCCTCTCCAGCCCCTCTTTTCTCAGCTGAGCAACACCATCTTACTCATTCTTCAGATGTCATGTTTTCTGACTGCTCATCAATACTCTGTTGCACAAAACATACAGATGATTGTCCTCAATCCACACACTGAAATTCGTTTAAATCTAAGTAGATAATTGAGGCTTGTTGGACCAATATCAGGCAATGATCTAATATATTGACTAGAGATCTCTATCTGGGTCGTAATTAGTTAGTCATCAGTACATGCAGGAATGTCAGGGCAGCTGTGGCCAGATCCAACCTGGGCTTACACCATCTTATCCAGATCATCCACATCCGTGGTTTGGGTTCCCTTGGAGTCCACAAGGATTTGTCCATGGATGGGAGTAAACCAAAACCTGGTAGCCACCAAAAAAGGACTGCTGGTGTCAAAGATGATGAGGGCAGTTTGAATTACCTCCTGTCCATCTGCTGGCTACAAAGAGAGCCCAAATCCTGAGGTTAAGCAGGATAGCATGAACCTGGTGAGAACCATGGGATTTGGGAGTGCTTTCACACCTAGCAAAAATCTTCCCCAAAAGTCCCTGCTTCCTTTATCCTTAGTCTGGGCTGAGCAAAGTTCATTAAGAACCTTTCCAAAAAAATTGTGTTGCATGCTTAAGACATCAAATCCAGGAGCTCAAAAGCCACAGGGTATCTTCTGCCACCTTAAGAAGTTGGTGAGACATGGGAATCTGAACACGACCCAAATAGCCTGAGATATACATGGTGTGGATTTAAGAGAAGGAAAAAAAATATATTAGCACACAAAATATTAAGTCATTCATACCTTCTGCAATTAATTTATCTGTCATCAATAGACTCATAAACTATTTGACTTTATGACAGCTTGGAAAGAGAAGATGCCAACTTTTCCTGCAGGTGTGCATCTGTTTGGGAAGACACCAGCAATTGTACGTGCAGGGAGAGAGGATGATAGGAGAGAGACAGAGGGGTTGTGAAATAAGATGAGAGTGAAAGGCTTGGCAAAAATGCTGTCTTGCTGCATTTGTCCTCCTTGGAGATGGGAAGAAAGGGTTTGCAAAGACGTGGCTTTGAGCTGTGTTACAAAAATAGGTTGAGACCCCCTTAGTGTGTATTTTTATTGATATGGCTTCAGGAAATGAACACATAAAAAGAGCCCAGGGCACTACAGAAGTGGTTCAGCACATTTCCTGTATTCAATGTGATGCTTCAAATATTTATTGAGGGACAGACACCGGGTGATGGTAAATCTGACTAACTTCATAGGAGTGAATCCTTTTTGGGTTTTGCATAATTGCTCTTCAGAGTTTGTCCCTTGGACCTGTGGGGGTATCCTCATGCTGGCCCTGTTTAATGGCCATGAACTACAAGGCTTTGGGGCTTGGGAGATTGGAAAATGATCCAAGTCAAGGCAGATTTGATGGGTCCTTTTAAAAGTCAAGCAGGGCTGGGTGAGAAGGGTGTTATAAGAACACTAGATAGTATTGTGACTGAACCTCCTGTCTCCCTCTAGGCTGAAAATATGCAACAATCCCAGAATATCAGCTGTTTTAGCTGATTTCCAGGGGTTTCTCTGAGCCAGGGCAGCATGGGTTTGAGGGGATGGGAGATGAACATGGTCAATGGCCTTGGTGTTTCCAAATAGCTCCAGGTGAAACCCCTCTGTGGCAGCAGCCACTAAAATGTGAGTCAGCTACAGGCTGCCTTTCAGCAAGAGCTGAAAAAAACCTGTTAGGTAGGGTGTCTTGTCCCTTTCCAGGGTGAAAGCTCCCCAGACAGGTGATAGAGGAGACCTCTGGGGCTGGAAGGGGAACCTGAGTCTGCTGCTTTCCCTGCTTATGCTTGGCTGGAATTTGTGTTTTGCAGATCTCAGTAAGCTAAAAGTATCTATAAAGGTAATTCAGTGGCTTTGTGGGATATTTTGAGGCAAAAGTTTCTCGACCTCCTTTTCTCTTTTTATTGAAGTTAATTAACTTTATTAATCAGGAAGGTTCTGGTCCCCACACTGTTCATGTACTTCCCTCATTCCCTGGAGGAAAATTTTTCCTCTCTGGCAATTTTGGTGGCATAAAGCTCCAGATAAACACCTGCTGAATTTTTCCATACTTTTTTCTTTAATAACAAAACCATTGTTTGGATGAAGACCATGCTCAAAAGATTGAAACAGCTCTGCTTTCAAATGGTGAAAAGCTGTTCTTTGCTTACTTGGTGCAGGGAAAAGGAAGGAAAAGCAAAGCTATTATAGCCACAGAAAGCAATAACTGGGGTGGAAATGTGGAAAAGTCCTGATTTGAAAGCACTGTCAAGAAGAAAAGTAAATAATGAGTCTCAAGGGTCAAGGAAAATCTAGTAGTGAGTAGCATCCTGGCTATCCTTTGGCAGAAGATGAAGGGGGAGTAAGAGGGGACACTGCTGGGGTTTGTGTATCAGAATGGGGATGCAGGAAAAATCCACACTGAGAAACAAAGAAATTAAGATTTAGGCTTATGAAGTAATGAGGATACTTCATTTCTACTGAAGTTCAAGCAAAGCTAGGAGTCCATTAAAGGGGAACCTTAAAATTATTTCACTCTGGGTGGTCTTTCGACAAGGGCCTGGATTGACAGGACAAGGGGGAATGGTTTTAAACCAAAGAGCATAAGTTTAGGTTGAATATGAGAAAGAAATCCTTCTCTCTGATGGTGGTGAGGCCCTGGTATAGGTTGCTCAGAGAAACTGTGGCTGCCCCATTCCTTGAAGCGTCCAAGACCAGACTGGACAGGGCTTGGAGCAGCCTGGGACAGTGGAAGGTAACCCTGCACGTGCTCCCTTCTAACTCAAACCATTCCATGAACCTTTCCCAATTGTACCAGCATCAAAATCTGCAGGGAGCCACTGCTTCCTTCAGTCCCCTCAGCTCTAGCAGCACATCCCACCCTCATAAAAGAACTCAATAAAAACATGGGGAAAGGTGGAAAAGTGAGGAACCAACACAAGGAATTTCGCTCCACAAATGGGGAAAGATCTTGAACATGCCACTGGCATGTTGCTGCAGACAGCCTAAGCCGAGAGAAAATTCTTTGGCAGTGACATCAATTCAGCAGTAAGTAATGCATTTTCTGGGGCTGAGATTCAATTTAAGGTCTCTCCAGTGAATGGAATTATTGAATGGTACTTGAAAAAAAAAAAATTCCAACAAATGAGACTTATCATTTAGCTATTGTCAGCCCATAATTTAAAAGTGGAGGGTTTTACTCTCTTTTTCCACTTGAACTATGGTTTATGTACTGAAGTCTGCCAGAACTGCCTTGAACTTGGCTTTCTCCATCACCCCCAGCCACCAAACACAGAAGATGACAAGAATGGTTTTAGTGCTGGGTGACTCACCCAGGCCCATCCACACTCACCCCTTCTACTTACAAGCTGTGACCCAGCAGAAAATGCAGATTTTCTGAACACCAAGAAAAGGGACAATTTTGGGCTGTGCATCTTTGAGAAATATGGCACAGAACAATCCTATCTTTTTTTTTCCTGCTAAACTGCGCAGTTTTCAGCAGTCAATATTTTACAACCTCCCTAAGCTGAAATCTGCCTGCAGAGCTCTAGGTTTAATAACCCACAGCAAATCTCTCCTCCAGAATTTGTAACAGTTTTCCCTCTACAATAAAAAAAAAATAAATTAGAAATTGCTGTAATTTTACAGGGAGCTCTCACTGCCTATGAATTAAAAACTAGCCTGAATAATGCTCTGGTGAAAAGGCAGTAAAGAATGGTTTCATACCAGGAAGGCAAGGGCTGGAAAGTTTATTTTCTTGCTGAATGACTGGATGGGCAAAGCCAATCCCCAAAGGTTTCCTTGCTGGTGATGCAGCTCTGAGGATTGCTGAGTACATACCCAACAGAGGACTACTTTTCTAAAAATAGTGATTAAGTCATTAACTCTATCCCCCTGTCTTGGTCCAAATGAGTCTGGAGTGGTGGGAAAAGATGAAAGGATGCCACTGAGCACTTCTCACAGTTCTGTCCTCTTGTCTCCTGCAGATGAGGGCTTAGAGGGAACCTGCTGTGACCTATTGACACCTTCATATCCTTATTGTTAAATATGCTGTGGTTTAGGCAAAGAAGGGAAATGGGGAGAACCTCAGATTTCGGTTGCTCTGGGGTGATGTATATGATTTTGGCATTGGGTTTGGAGAGTGTGCTGTGCCATGTGGGTGACCAGAGTCTGCCTCTGGCTGGGAAATGGGGTTTCATCTTATTGCTTTGAAAATGAGTTCTTTAATCAAAACTGGTTGTCTGGACTGCAGCAAAGGGGGAGAAAGAGAAAGGTTAAGCCAGCAGTACAGCCTGGGTCTGTCTGGCCATGGAGAGGTCATCCCTGGTGATGCTTGCTGGGTTCCACTGCTCTGGGTGTCTGCTGGTGGATTGAGATGTGTTTGTAGTGGATTCAGATGTTTTGAGGTCATCTGCAGGTGGATTGAGACTGGGCACAAGGTGTGCTGGAGGCTTCCCTGGGCAATCCCCAATTTTACAGCGACATTTCTGCGTCACTTGAGCTCTGAGCATTATGAGACCTGGCTTCTGACCTTGCAAACTGTGCCTGAAAAAATCCATAATCTTGGTCCAAGTCAGAACCAGAAGTCTTTCAGACAACCTTTCAGGTTTAGGAGGGCCTGGTTCAGAGCCAATGCAGCCTCTGCCTTTGGAGAGGGTAATGTGAGGTACAGCTGGAATGATCTCTCCCAGACATGATCCTTCAGGTTGAGGTTGGAGCACTCCGTGGGACAGGACATAGAAGCAGTTTCCATAGCTGAGCTGCAACCCACTCCCAACGTGCCTTATCTTCATCTCTCACTGTATCTATTCACATGCAATCAAAAGCAGAGGGGTTAGGGATTAAACCTGCTCTGACTTACCCTGGGGGAAGCAACAGCTGGGTGTAGAGTGTTTGTTTTGGGTGTTTGTGCCATGGCAGAGAAAGAGGAGGCTTCAACGTGAAGTGGTTGTGAGGTAAAGCACAACCCAGCTTCATGTTGGGGCTCAGCTTTGCTGGACAAGTTGTCTCCAATCCTTCCTCACTTTACCGGTGGCTGCTATGAACACTGCAAGTGGAAATTCTGGGCAAAAATTATAATGCTACTGCCAGGATTAGATCAAAATAAAATAGGAAAACCCCATTTAGGAATCAACTACCACTTATTAATTCATCTTGTTGCCATGGACCCCATTTTTCCTGCCTCGTGCTTTAGCGACTTAAATGTCCTAGTTTGTGGAGTAGTTTGGATAAAAAGAGGGTGGGATGAGGGAAGAAATTTGCTTAAAAAGTAAGTCAAACGTGTTCTTGGCTGCTTAAATTCAAGATGAGGATTTTAGGCTTCCCGTGGGACCTCCCTTTCACAGCTCTCCCTAATCCTCTGGAAATCGCCTGTTACCTACAGCTGTTGGGTCACCAGATGAACTATTTGTTCAATTATTCTTGGTCGTGCTGGCCCGGGCCGCCTCAAAGCCGCTGGCTCCAACCCTGGGCCCACTTCAATCGCGTCCGGAGGAGCCCCAGCCCGTTTGAAGGCCTCCGTGCTCCGGTGTCGGAGCGCCGGAGCGAGAAAATAATTATAAATGAAAGGGAGAAGATTAGCAGAGGCTGTTGCGACAAATGCTGCCGAAATGGTTTCTGGAGCGCCGGCGGTCCCTTCTAAGAGGAGCAACCGGCGGCAGCTGCCGTCCCTATGGCGATGCATCCCCCCCTGGGATGGCGGAATGAAAGCCTAAAACCTTGCAAACCACAGCTCAGGGGGATGAGATGACGGACCGGGGCAACTTCACCAGTCCATACTAATGGAGTGGTAATTAACACAATTTTTTTTTTTCCTCTTTGTCTGCCCCCTCTGCCCCCGTCTCCCAGTCAGAAGTATTCAAGCCCCCCTAATAAATGGATCACAGCTGCTGAAAGATGGCTCTTGCCTGGTTCTGGGAATACTCAGAGTTCACATTGCAGGGGATCTGGGTCTTCAGCCTGTCTGAGATGTCATGAAGTTCCTAAGTGGTTTGTCCTGGCTTTGGGAAAAGCCCCATTTCAGTCTGCCCCATTTCAGTTTGCCTTCTGCCTATTTAATCAAATGGTTAGGACAACACATCACAGTTATCCAGAAATTCTGGGTGTACAGGACATGCAGGAAAAAGCTTGATGGTCTTTAGATGAGACCTGAAATAGCTGATTATTCATGAAAGGATAAGAGATGGCTTTAGGAGCTGTTCCTGATGGGTGCAAGGCTGAAGGCCTCCTGCACATTTGCCCATGCACGGAGTATTTGGAGCCACAAGAAGCATACGGACAAGAGGAGCTATTCCACATTAGGCTGTTCAACTCCTGGGGTGGTTGACTCGGAGGGTAAATTCACCACGATGGCCAAGGCAGTGGTGCCACATAGTAAAGAGGAAGGTCACTGGGATGCATATGCTACTGACAATCTCTGGAAAGCTAAACGTGGGAAGCGTGCAGGCAATGGACTTTAATGGCTTGCAGAGAAATGATGGAAAATAGGGAGCTGGGTGATAGATTTGGAAGAGTTGCCCCAGCTGAGCATCCCCTTTTCAGCAGGCTGATGCCCCATCCCTGGAAGCACCCAAGTTTGGATGTGGCCTTGAGCAATCAGGTCTAGTGGAAGGTGTCTGTGTCCAGGGCAGGGGAGAGGAATTAGGTGACCTTTAACACCCCTTCCAAACCAAATCATTCTGTGGTTCTGTGATTGAGCTCTCAGTGACCCTGCTAACCCTGGGAGAACAGTCCTGCTCACATGAAGGCAGAGCAGCAGAACAAGAAGAGGCCAAGATGGCAACAGAACCCTTGTCTTCCCAGCCATCCAGGCCCTTTGCTAACCAGAGGGAATGGCAGGTCGGGCCCTGATAATACTCTTTCTTCTCCTGGAGCTATGGGGAACCCCTGCCTGGATGGACGAGGCACGGCCAAAGCTTGATTATCCCATGGGACTGTGAGTTGTTAGTGTTTCTCTCTTCTTCCAGACTCTGAGCTTTGCTCCAGTGAGCAGAGGTGCCACCTGTGTCACTGTCAGAAGTGGTACAGGACAAGGAGAATGTTTTGATGAGATGTGCTTCCCTTTGGGTTCACAGAATCCTAAAATGAATGAGTTTGGTTGGAAGGGACCTTAGAGATCACCTTGTTCTAATGGCCTCCCCTTGACAGGGACATCTTCAACTATCCCAGGTTGCTCCAAGCCCTGTCCAACCTGGCCTCGGACACTTCCAGGGATAGAGTAGCCACAGCTTCCCTGGGTAGCCTGCACCAGGGCCTCCCCAGCCTCACAGGGAGGAATTCCTTCCTAGCAGCCAAGCTAACCTTCTCTCTTTCAGTTTGAAGCCCCTGTGTCCGTTTCCCCCATTTGGGACTTGCAGCACTGGAGCAGAGGCATTGCAGCACTCCCTGTTTGCTTTCTCCCCCTCTCCCCCGCCGGTTTCTGAAGTGAAAAGTCAAACCACGTCTGAATCCCCCTCCCAACCTCCCTCTTACCTCCCTCCTCCTCCCTCCAGCACCCCCAGGTCTCTTCCAGCTGCTCCCACATCTCCCGAGTCCCAGCACTTGCTATTGAAACCTGTCAAGCACCATGAGCCCGTCCGGGCCAGCCCGACCTGACACATCCCGCCCGGCGTTTGGAAGTCCCTGCCCGCTCGGCGGGGACAGCTGGGCTGTGCCACAATCCCCTCGGCCCTTTGGGCTGAGCAGGGCGTTTTAAAATAATCCCCCCCCTCCCCTGCCCGGCGGTGACAACTGCACAATTATTTCAGACGCTGTTTATGGACCCGCGGCGTAACCGGAACCCGGAGGAGGAGCGGAGCTGGAGGGGGAGAAGGCGGCAGCCCCAAGTGAATTTCACCCTCATTAGCTGCCCCCTTGTTTCTCACCGGGTGCTGGAAAACTCATCCGTGCACGTCAAATCTGCGGCAGCAAAGAGAGCTGTGGTGAAAACTGGCGTTTTTGTCACAATCCGTATTTTTTAAAGATGGTTTGAACCCTTTACATTTGTTTCAGGGCATCCCGAAAGCCAATTCTACCTCCTTTCTGGAAAAGAGATGCTGCCAGGTGGGTTGAGAATTGCATTGAATAATGCCTGTCCTTGTGCCTCAGTTTTCCCACTGGCAAAACAGAGATGTGATGTCTGGTATGACCCCGGAAAAGTGGGGGAAGGACCTGGGACAGAGCTGGTCTTGAAACCAGTGCAGCAGTCCAGCTTCTGGCCAAGTGTCTTTGGAGAGGGAGGAGTGTGACAAAGCGACACAAGGAGCTCCTCACACCTGGAGCT
>WEIU01010120.1:686509-704616 GCA_013389925.1 Aegithalos caudatus
CGCCCCCCCGCCCCTCTCAGCCCGGAGCATCACTTTGTGATAGAATGGGATCCTTTCCGTAAGCCCTCAGCACCACCTAGTGTTCCCAAATATTCCCGGGTTCCGTTCTGCACATGCGGGACGTGCTCGGTCACCACGCCACAGCTGGTCCCCAAGGCTGGGGCAGCATCCCACAACCTTAGATCCACAAGGAACCCCAATCACCCACAAAGTCCCACCTCTCTTCAGCTGTTCAATACCACAAATCACCGGTGCAAGCTCTCAGGTGTGAAGGCTGCTCCCAAAAACTTCAGCATCTGCTTCCCAAAGCATCCTCCTCTATGGGGATGAATTTACAGGGATTTGCTTTGACATCTAAAGTTGCTTCTGCAGAGAGTGTGGGAGATGCTCGTTTACAGCACATCAAAGTTGTATTTCCATTCCTTAAAGATCAATAAATACCAGGTTTTGAACTTGCTCTTCTTCCCTGACCCCAGGTATGGTTTTTCGTGGTATTTTTTATGGTAATTCAACTTTTAGGATTGAAATTTAAATGAAAGGTAGCGAAAATTATAAATGTTTGCTTGGGAAAGGTAGTTGGAGCAGGAGTGCTGGAGAGGAGGATAAGAGGAGGGAAGATTGTAAAGATGATGACTACAAGGAAGAAAAACAATAAAATATCAGTATGGATGACACTTCCCAATTCTAATTTCACAAGCAAACACCTCAGTGTTAACCTGTCAAGGTGACGAACTGTTTTTCTCTCTTTTCAGATGAAACTACCCACCACATCTGAACCTTCTGGTCTCTCACAGCTTCATGTGCCCAATAACCTGACAATCACTCAGAGACATTTCTTCTAGCTCCAGGTGTTGAAGATGAATGAATTCCTCCCCCCAAATTCCTCTTCCATTATTAGGTGATCTGGGTAGTAAGGCCAAGCCTGGCTAGGGAGGTGATATTCCTCCTTCTGCCACTGAGATGTGCCCTTGCTCCATGATTGCTGAATGGCAGCTGGATGGAGAGGGGAAATTCCCAAATCAAACCTCCCAGGATGTGAAGATTTAATTTTACGTCTCCCAGGGACAATGTTGATGGCAGAGCCCTGAGGACTGCCCAGCTCCTCTGCACTTCTCCCACATGAGTCACTCTCCATGTGAGGTATTTTAGGGGAGCATTTCCTTGCCCTACCACTTTATTTTTTTTTAACTGTAATCATCTGTGAGTTATCTATTTATCCTGTTAAAATTTCCAACAGAGTTTGGCCACTTTGTGCTTCCTTTTAGGTGCTGTCGTTTTCACCTTTAACCTTCACCACCTCTCCCTGAACCTTCCTCTCTCTTGCCTGTCACTGTCTTCTCATGCTCTGCCTTCTCTTTCTCTTCCTCTTCCTCTTCTTTTGTCTGGCTACACAAATTTCCTCTTCTGTCCCTTATTAATGCTTTTGACATGTCCAAGCATGCTACAGTTCTGGCCTCCAGCTGGGACTGATGCAGTTGGAATTATATCAGGGCTGAGCTCTCCCTGCTTTTATTTAATTCTCACCTGTTCTTACCCAGCTGGGGTCTTGGATCTTTTCCCAGGGGATGTAACAGAAACACTTCTGGGGGTTGCTTTTTCTTATGTCACCTTTCCTTGCCCAATTCTGCTCCAAAGCAGTCCCTTTTCCTCCTGGCTGTGCACGGATGCTGTTTGCTCTCCACAGCTGCAGATCTGCCACGCTGGATTTATTCATCTCCTCCTTCTGCCATCTGGCAAATTTGTACCTCGACCTCTTTGTGTGGGAACAAGCCATTTGCAAGAATTGGGTCACATTTTGGGCAGACTCTGGTGAGTCCCTTGTCATCTCCCCAGGACACTTTGAACTCCCCATCTTTCTGTATGTGGAGACTGAAGTGGCCCACAGAGAGGAATAAATTTAGGTGATGGTATTGTGGAGCAGCTGTAGGTCTCTGCCCCTTCCCCTGTTCCAAAGTACTTCAGCATCACTGGAAATCTGGGTTGCACACTGTGGGTGAGCACTCAGGTGACAAACAACACTGACATGGGAGGATGCTGTGGGGGATCATTCCTTGGGTACCAGGAAGGCTTAGGGAGGTGCCCCCAGGAGATAGCTCACTTAGAAATGGGAGCATCTAAGTACAAAACCTTTTGCCTGCATTAAACAGGCAGGTTTTGTGGGTGCAGGAGGAGGGGAAGGAAAACAATAATCATCATTTTGGTTGGAAAATACATCGATATCCAGCAAGGGACCAGACAAATATCCGTGTCTGGCCAGTGTGGGAGCTTGCTTTCCCATTTTCCTGCCTCTTAAAATTGCAGGCAGCCTGTGCAACTCCTCTCTCCGGATATGTGGCCACGTGGCAAATGACTCCTTCACCCAGCCCCTCTGCCAGCACAGGAAAATGAGGGAACTAATTTCCTGGCTCTGACACACCATCATTTCCCCCTTATCTCTGAGCTGGTTTTTTCTGAGCTCTCTCTGAGCATCACTCCCAAGGCATGCTCCATCCTGCATCCCAAGCTGTGTCCATGGAGACTGCAGGTATTGTCTAACCAGACAGCATACTGAGATGATTCCCAGAGAAGCAAACTCCTGTTTTCTTGGTCATTCCTAGATTTGCATGTTGATGTGAAGAGACTGCCAGGGTGTTATTTGCTGCCAGATCTCCTATGGATATGTTTAGGGGCTGCAGCTCTGTGTGTGATAAGCAGGGAGAAAATAGACATCAGAAGGTAGAAAATTAGAGATGGGCAGGACACAAAAGAGCTTTTTTGAGGCCTCAAAAATTCCTAGAATAGGAATTCTGAATTTTTTTCAGGACTGATTTCATGGAAAGGTAATACAATTTAGAAAAGCTGCTGATCAGGACTGGATTTTTAGGCTGGTTGTGCTGTGCTGACCAGAATTCCCACCTCCAGTGGTAGCCCAGTGTCTGTGGATGGTGAGAGGCTGAACTGGACATAGGTTTAAAGAAGTTACAGCCTTTACATGGTTTTTTTTTCAAGGCTGTCTAAGGAACTGTGAAAGATTTAAGAGTGGCTGAGCTCTAGGAAGTTATGGCTATAAGCTGGAGTTGATGTCAGGTTTCGATGTGTCTTATCAGGAAGTTATTGTTCAGGACCACTTGGAAATGAGGCATTCTGCTAGGGTTATGTGTAACCCCAGAAAAGGGATGGTCTTTACTACAATAAATACACACAGAGAGGTTATTTGTTTCCTTAGAGTAAGATCCACCCCCTTACACACCCCGTGATTTTGTTCTGCAAATATTTGAAAGTGCAAATTTCCTGGTAGCCAAGAAACACCAACATGACTCGGCAAAGCTTTGTGTGGGAACAAGCTCCCATTTCAGAGTCAGGTTTAACTAAAAGTTAAGTTTTCAGCTGAACTCAGCCTTTCTTATGTAACAGCTACAGCAACTTCATCACTCATGACCAAGACTTTTCCATTGCTTTTTTTTTGGGTTTCATTTGCGTTTTTGGATATCTCTTGGGTTGTTTTTTTTTTTCATGAACTTGTAGCAACTCTCAAGCTAAATAATTCTTCATTTTTCCCCACACCCTCCATCTCAACAGTTGTTTTCCTTCCATTTATTCCACAGCCTCAGTTTTGGGGGGGTAGTTTTCTGGGGGTAAATCATTCTATGTGCCTGGAACACAGTGAGTACAAACCCCTTGATTAATTCTGATTTATTCCACAGTGTGTGGGACACAAAACATCATCAGGCTCCTGGGACATTGTGAAACAATTAATGAAGAGACAAAAAATACCTGCAGCTTGGCTTTTACCTCTGGAAAATTTGATTTGTCCCACCTGAAAAACACAGAGGGTTTGGGTATCCAACCCCACCACTGATAAAGGAGAGGATGACTGTGGGATGCTTCCTCCCTTCCAGCAGCATTTACTTCTCTGGGAGGGGAGAAAGGATGGATTAATTGATAATTATTTAAGAACTCATCTGTTTAAACAACATTGTGGGACCAGGAGAGGGAATAGATTTGATGTCAATAAATAGAAATAGTAATATAATAATGAAAGAAAAAGGGTTGGCAGACAGCTCTTCTAAACCTCAAGTCGTTTATAAACCAGGGTGGATATATTTAAAACATTAAAATCCAGTTTTCTTACTACAAGTTCCCTGTGGATGGTGTATTTGCTCTCAGTGCTGTAAGTAGCTGCACTTCTCCCTAAAAGTGAATAAAACCCAGGGCTGGGGCAGAGAATTTCCTTTACAAACAGCCATAATACTTCCCTCCCTCCTCAGGGTGTCATGAGGGTTAATTATTTAACATTTGTAAAGCACTTGCAGGACTGGAGATGAAAGTGGAAAGTATTATTAAGGATAAACTCGGTTTTATAGGAGGCCTGGTCAGAAAATTGAATTTGGAGTTGAAATATGGGTTATGAGTTGGGATCCTAGGAGAGGCATCCATCAAACCTGCAGAGCATGGAAAATAGGAAATGAAATGCTTTGAAGGAGGCTTTGAAGGAGTTAATCCAGTTAATAGTTAATGCAGTGTTTTGGGGATGAGGGGTGCAGGCACCTGGGATTGGGGGAGCAACGCCCTACACAGCTCCACTGTATCCCACCCTGCATGAGGTGGGTAATGGGGAACTCTGATGGAAGGAAATTTATTCATTGTACAAAATCTGAGAAAAATTAAGATCAGGAAGGGAAAAGCCTTGAGACAGCCAGAATTCAGGAAATCATGGATTACTTTTGTGTGAGAAAACTGCAAATTAAAGCACCTGGTGTGCCCAGGAGTGGGAGATTTCTGTGTCCAGGATCACCTTTCCCTCTCAGCTGGAGTTTGGGAGGCAGGGAGGAGGCAGGTGAGGCGGGTGCCACAGGCAGGGGAGGAGCACAGATCACCTGGGAGCAGGTGCAGCACCAGGATCACCAGGACAGGTAAGGAAGGCTCTGCTGGCAAGGGCTGGCACGGGGAGCGGGATCTGTTGGGAAGAGGCTGGCACAGGGAGGGGGGAGGTCACCCCACCCCACAGGATGGGAACAGAGCCCCTGCCTGCCCTTTATGGACCCCTCGATTTGGCATCCAAACCCCATAGGGAGAGATGAGAGGGGTCAGGGTGGGTGAACCACTGCTTCCCTTAGGAAAGCAAATTTGGGAGAGATTTAAGAATCCTCACCCCACCAGGGTGTCGCCCTGCTCTGAGGTCCCCATGGAGGGCTCACAGGTCATTGGCTGCTGTCCCTGCTGGGCTGGGAGGCGATGGGACAGCCCAGCAAGCCCACAGCAGCTTTTTCCAAGGAGGAAGTTGAAAAATAAACACGATATGTGGGGCCCTAAAGGAGGCAGAGGTGAGAGCAGGGCAGCCTGGAGGCAGCAGGGCCCCAAAACCCCCTTGCCTCTCTTCAAGGAGCCCTTGCTGCCTTCCTGCTCCACTCCCAGCCAAATTAAATGCAAACCCTCTGTCTGACAGCCAAACCAAAATTGCTGCTGCGTGCGCTGAACCAAAAACTCTCTCCCCACCTTCCTCTACCCACAGAAATGCCTAGAAAAGTCACTTCTAGTGCCTAAAACCTCACAGGTTGGATTCATAAAGTCCCAGAATGATTTGGGTTGGAAGGGACCTTAACATTCATGTCCTAAAGTTCATCAAGGGTATGCTACCTCCCTTGCCTTGGGCAGGGCCACCTTTGCTGCAGGGGAAGGTTTTTTTTCCTTCTTTCTTCCATTCTTCCTACCAGCTTATCATTAAAAAACTACCAACCCCTCACCGTGGCAGTGCAGGGTGCAATGGCCAAGGTGCTTGTGGAGGGGAATGTTGGGGACCACAGCTCTGAGATACCCAGGGACAAGCTGTGGTACCCAGCTAGGGTTATGTGTTTTACAGCTATTTTGGGTATATATTGCAATGAAAATGGTTTTAATCCTTTGTCTTGGATAGTTTTCCTTGAGGTATGTTAAAGAAACACAGTGCTTAACCTGTGTCATATTCTGCAGCAATTGGGACAATTTGAGGACAAGCATTCATCTCTTTGGAAAATGCCCAGAGAAGTTGTGAAATCCAGCAAAGTTGTGGCTTTCCCATCCCTGGAAGAGTTCAAGGCCAGGTTGGATGGGACTTGGAGCAACCTGGTCTGGTAGAAGATGTCCCTGCCCGTGGCAGGCAGTGGAACTATATTATCTTGAAGTTCCCTTCAACCCAAACTATTCTGTGATTCTAGGATTCTATGAATACTGACTTTTGTGGCATTTTTGATGGTGATAATGCTGGGTTTGAATTTATTTTGGGCTGGTACCTGTGAGGGGTTATTGGAGTCAGGGCTGCCCCAAAACACATCATGGAGCAAGGGAGGCAGTTCAGGACACAGATGGCACTCACCCCTTTAATCTCTTTACCATTATGCAGAAGCAAAGAAAAATGGCTTTTGGGATGGTAAAGTGCATTTCCCCCAACAGATGACTTCTAAAGACAGACCTCACTGTCTTAAAACCACAAATAAACAAATGCAGGTCACAAGAGAAAGAATGACCAAGTGCCCGTTCTGAGCCCCTGTAATTAGCCTGTGGCTAATCTATTTTATTTCTCAGCTTTTATTGCTGGGATGTAGCTTCTTGCTGCTTCCCTGATGGCAGGACTCAGAGCAAGGATAGGGATGGAGAATCCAGAGCAAGGATAGGGATGGAGAATCCAAACCAGGAGCTTATAAACCAGGAGACAAACGGAGGCAACGTAAGGAAAAAGGAGTAGTGAGCTGTGTCACCTCTCCATCACTAGTTTTTGAATCTCTCTCCCTCAGTGTCTCTTTCCAGGTGGATCCATTGTGTCTGTTAAGCAGACCTCTGGTCCAGCATCCTGAGTTTAAAGCTTTCATCCCTGTTTGAACTTCCATGTTGAATTTTCCCATTTCAGGGGGATGGATGATCTCAGTTGGTGTTCTCTGGCTGCAGCTCCTGCAGTACCTGATGGTCCTTCACATACTTCCTGGCAATTGAGCCTAATAGCTTCCAATGATGATGGTAATTTTTTAACCTAAGCCCAAACCCCTTAAGGATCCTTTAGAGGCAGAAATGTTGCTTTCCTGCTTTTGAGGCTGCAGCTGAGCTCACCAGTATGAGGAAGATGATTGCTCAGTGTCATTGTTAACACTCCCTGGTGCAGACAGAGATAGAGGGAAAAGAGAACCCGACGATAATGGGATGAAATGCTTCAGAGTACAGTTTTAGATTGACATTAATGCATTAGGGATCCAGCTCCTGTGGGAGCTAATGGAAGTGCTGCTATGATTATAGGTGCCTCTGCAGACAAATAAGACAATGCTGGTAATGAGTGAGGCAGCACAGGGTACAGGAGAGCTTATTACTCTCAGTGATGCCTCTCCTGATACCTTTCCTGCCATCTCTCTGTCCTCCCTGTCTCTGGACCACTGCCACCTCCATCAGATGCCAGATTTGGGCTGTGGAGTTATGTTGTATTCAGGGAGACACACAGACAACATGCAGGATAGAGAAGGGGTGACTGAGGATGTTTTCTGAGCACAGCACCTCAGCTGTGTGCTTGATGTGCTCCTGCAGCTGCAGATTGAACACAGGAGCCCCTTTGGAAGACTGGAAATAGCTTCATTATTTCCAGATACACATCTCAGTGGCATTCCTCACCTCAGCCTGAGCTCAGCCTGGGTGGTGTTTTTGCAAGTCAAGACATTTCTTCTCTTCCCTGAGTCAGCATTTCCCTGGGGACCATCCCTGTCACCCACAGATGCTCTGAGAGCCAAGCACAGGTCCTACGGTGAGCAAACCAGCTCTGGTGTGTCTGAACTGCCTGATTCACACAGGTTGAAGGGCAAAGTTAATTGCAGGGGTGATGGCTGTCAGCTCTTCCCACTGGTGAACTTTAGACTGTAATTTCCTAGCTGGGGAAAATGGAAATGATTCCCTGACTGAGACACTATCAATGGACTTTAAATAAAAAGAGAAAAACTGAACACAAAAAGCCAAACAAATAAAAAAACCCTCCACCCTCAGGAAATGAAATAAGACGTGTAATAGTAAAATAGCCCAGGTTTTGGCTAAAAAGAAAGTTTGTGGCTACCAGGGTAGTGTGAGAAGGAGGTGAAAGCCTAATCAGGCTCTCAGGCTCCTTACCATCCTCCAGATGCCTTCCCATGTGGTTGGGTGCATTAGCTATAAACCAAGAAAAACAAGCTCCTCTGGGAGGTGATAAGAGCAGACAAAACAGTAAATCATTAAGCAGACACAGCCTAGGGCACCATAATAAACAGGGAGCAAAGAACACGAATGACAAGGCAGCAGGGACACGGGGGTGTTGCCAAACATGGCTGGGTGATGAGGGAAGGGACAAAGTCACGTTCGGGAGGGATGCCCTGGGATGCTGGTTGTGGCCACCAACACCAGCACCCACTGGACCTTCAGCTTGTTCTTTTCCCTGCTGGTTGTAAGCATGGCTCACTTTGCACCTGCAGGGATAAACAAGAGCTGTTTGCCTCAGGGCAAAAACATAACTGTGGTTGGTTTTTTCCCTTGTGCTTACCCATTGCATGTTTTCAAAGGAGGAAGAGAAGCAGGAAAAATAGTTTTGCTGGTCACATGTCCCAGCTGGGCCATGTGCTCCCTGCTGTCAGGCAGGAATAGAGACCAGCAACACCAAAAGAGTCCCTACCACCCCCCCGAGCTCAGCCCAGATCAGATAAGCACTGTAAGGTGGCTGTGCATACCCCATTTAGCTGAACTTTTAATTGTGTTTGATTAGTGTATCCTTTAGGTCATCCTAGTTTGACTGCTCAGGTAGAAAACCATCAGGCCCCGCTTTATGTCAGCCTTTAATATGTAACTGCAAGAGCTGCATATATTTGACTGTATATTGCTGTGGTCATGTTATAATTATAGCATTAATCAGCATAATATGCCTGAAATCCTCCTTGTTGTGGCATACTTGGATGGGTTTGGTTCTGCTTCCAGTTATTATTACCCTGATATTTTACCATCCCTCCTTGTAACTACTCTAAATTTCCCCTCTTTCAGTTTAAAGCCATTACCACCATTTCATGTATATGATGAGATTCTCTACTCACCCTGAAAATACTGATTTTTCAGCCCTCTCCAAGGCTCGGGAATGCTGCTCCCTTAATCACGGAGAAACAGGTGGATGCTCCTATTCCCCAATTGCCCCTTTCAAAGGACTACAAAGATGATTGTATCAAACAACCCCCCCACCACCCCCACCCCTGGGACTGGTAAACAGCATCTTGCTTTGATTTTCTGTTTAATTACCCAATGCACCCATTGTCAATAAATCTTCCCTTTTAAGTAATGAAATAAGGCAGAACCCTGCAGTACTAATAGTGACCTGCAAAGCTGCCAGCTCATACCATGCCCTTTCCATGCACAGCTTTTCCATTCTTGGATTAAATCCCCCCTAAATTCATCTTCATGAATCCACCAGGACAGCTCAGAGGTGCTTGGTGAAGACAGGATGGAAACCAGCCTGGTGGCACTGCAGGGACATTGGCCCCCTGTGCTGCCATGTGTGGCTGCATGTTACTGGGGTGATGTTTGCACATGGAGCCAATGTTTGCTTAGCTCGAGCTGCTGGATTAGCTGTTTGGTTAAACCAGCTCACATCAGGCAGGTTTGGTTGCAGGGATTTAGGAGATTAGTTTTGACCCAGTGGATTTTCCTGCTCAGGGATGGACTCCTCTGGAAGATGGTATCTGCACCAGCTATGGACTTCAAGGGGTGCAACAAGGTGTCCCTGGGACAGACTGACCTGAAATCAGAAATCAGATAGTAATAAAGCCAAAGAAACAATTCCCTTTCTCCAAGGCTGAGAGCAACAACTCAGGTTTAACCCCACATGCAAATTATCTCTTGTGCAACAGCAGAATAAGAACATTTTTGGTTTGTATTTTCAGCAAGTGGGGACTGAAGCCCAAAATGCTGCTGGAGAAGGCATTTTCAGCATAATCAGGATGTCTGGGCTGAGGAGGTCAGATCCAGCTCCAAACCATGCAACTCCTGCTATGTGGAGGGACAGCATCCACTCCACAAGGGTGATGGTTTCTGCCCAGTATTAAGTGTGGATTGGCAAAGAGAAGCTATTAAACAGAGAAGGAAGTCCTGGGCACCAGCAGCACAGCCTTTCTTATCAATTATAACATTCCTGATTGCCCAGTCTGATACCACCTCACACCAAGGCAGCCCTCAAACATATGGTTGAGCCCACATGAAAGAGCTGATCAGTTCTCAACCTAATTAAGCAAACAGCAAACATGAGCTGGCTGGGTTTAATTGCTGTAATCCTCCCAGGAAATGGGTCCCCCAGCATCCTGCAAACCATGTGTGTGTGCACTCCAGCACGGAGGCTCTAGCAGCTTGGTGCAAATCCTGGTTTAGGGATGCTCAGGAGAGGGAAGGAGTGTGAGCAGGTCAGGATGCAGGGAACAACTTGATTTGTTCACCCAAACCCACAATATTTTGTTTCAAGCAGCTTTGGGGGTATTTTTGAAGGTGTATTTTTAATAAAACGCTTTGGTTTGTGGAATAGCTGCAGGGTATTTTTCACCTCTGAAAATATTCTGAAATGATTCCAGAGATTTTTAAAAATTTTGGACTTTGCACATCACTTCTATGGCTGTTCATGGAGCTGAAGAAACACTCTGCTGTTTACCCCTAGATGTTCTGTTTTCTCTGTGTATTATCTCTCCTACCTGGTCCCCAAAAGCCCACCCTGCCCTGGTTCACAGCAGGTCCTTATGCCCATACTTGCAGAAGAGCAAGAAAAGCAGGACCTAGTGCTGAGAGGGATCCTTGGAATTAAAGGTTCAAGCTGGGATGTGTCAGTCATTGCAACAGATTTGGGGCCTTTTTGAAACAACTGTGGCTTTCTTTTGACATTTCCTAATCTTGGGGCAAGGACCTCAGAGAGGACCATGGGGTTCCTAGTGCTCCTTCCTATTCACATATTGTTCCTAGTGCTCCTTCATATTCTCAAGCCTACTTCAGTCCTCCCTGAAAGGGAAAACCTATTTTTTCCAAGTGTTATGCCAAGTAACTTGACATTGTTTTTCTTTGCCTTGTAGCCAGAGGAGATTGACAGGATGGCGAATTTTAAGGGTCACGCACTTCCAGGCAGCTTCTTCCTGCTCTTTGGGCTCTGGTGGTCTGTGAAATACCCACTGCAGTATCTCAGCCAGAAACTAAATAAGAAATCCCACAGGAGGACTTGCTGTTTCCAGCGTGTGGATGCCATTGAAGGGGGAATCAAAATCCTCTTTTGTCTAATAGGTAAGGGCTATATTTTACTTGCTATGCCAGTATTCACCTAGCCTGTAGTGATGACTGTACAGGAGTCCTGACTCCAGAGAAACTGGTCTAGATGTGGAAGGATCAGAAAATCTTTAAGGCTGGAAAAGACCTCTTAGGTCATCGTCCAACAACTAACCACTGCCAGGTCCACCATTAAACCATGAACCTGAGCACCACATTTACATGTTTTTGAACACTTCCGAGTATGGTGATTCCAACACTCCCCTGGGCAGCCTGGATGCATCCTTTATGCCTGTCTTGACTTGACCTCTGGTGTAGTTTGATGTGGAAAAGCAAGTCTCATACCCCTTCCCAAAGCCGAGCTGCCGTTAAACACAGGCCTGATTTTTCCATTCCAGTCTTTTCTCCCTAATGCAAATTCACCAGAGCCCACTTCAGAAGCCCCAGCAGCAAGGAGTAATCTCAACCAGTGCAAACAAAGCCCCAGAAATTCCATGTCCTTGTGTGTCCTGCAGGGATGCTGGCGGAGCAGTTCGTCCCTGACGGTCCCCACCTGTACCTGTACAGCGGGGAGAAACGCGACTGGGTGAAGCTGATGAACTGGCAGCACACCACCATGTACCTCTTCTATGGCCTCTCTGGGCTGGTAGATGTCCTCACCTACATCTCCCAGGTGGTGCCACAGGGTCTGGATCGCCTTATGTTGGCCGTGGCTGTCTTTGTTGAAGGTTGGTAGAAGGTGGTGCTTAATTTGGGGAGGGATATTGGGGACCAAGTCAGAGAAGAACTAAAATTTGCCTGACTAAGATATGGCTCCAGATGCCTCTGGAGATAGGACACGTTGTAAGGGATATATTTTGTCAGGCTGGGATGGAATGAGATGGGAAATGCAGTCATGGATTCGTTTTGGTTTGGGATTTCTGGGGCTACTGCAGTGCAGAGCAGCAGAATGAGTTGCCTTGTTATGATAAATGGCTGGTGGACTCTGCATTCCTCTGCCATCCACAGGCTGTTCTCCTGCCCCACATTTCCCCTGAGAGCCATTAATTGCACTGCAGGCATCATTAGCCTCATCTGCTTGCGTGGCACGTGGCAGTTTGAAATGATTTATTTTGGCTTCAGCACATCATGAATATCATTCTGTGCTAAGACTGCCTTGCAATTCACCAGCCAGGATTCCAGACCCCTCTTGAATCATAGAATCATATAAAGGCTTGGGAGGAAGCTTAAAGATCATCTAGTTCCAACACCTTCCCATGGGAAAAGAAAGTCTCATTTATATAGAATCCTCCTTAATGAAGGCACAGCTCCTATTAATTTTTCTTTCCCAATCACAGCAGTTTCTGAGGCAGAAGCAGCAGCAGGGGCAGCTCCACATGCACAGTTTAACATGTAAGACCAGGAAGGCAATCATTTACAGCTCCCAAAATATGGTGAAGTTTAGCAACAAGAAAGAGGACACAGCAGAAGCTTGGTTAGGAAGGAAGGGTCATCTGAGGAGGTGATGGCACAGATGTGGGTAGAAAACTACCCTGTCCTTGATCACTGTATTGCTCAGATCCTCCTGCCCCAAGGTTGGGCATCTCATCCTTCCAGGATGCTGGGATGCCAGAGGGCCTAGGGGATGGTGCTTTGTGGAGCCCCTTGTCTCCTTGATGGCCATCCAGGCAGGTGATTTCCTGCACTCGGTGCGCACGGCTGCTGTCGGTGCTGCTCCGAGCAGGGTTGGTGTTTTGGCAGGCTGTCTCTTCTATTACCACGTCCTTCACCGCCCCCTGTTGGATCAGCACATCCACTCCCTGCTGCTCATCACCATCTTCGCCGGCGCTGGCAGCATCCTGCTGGAGGTTTTCCTGCGTGGCAACATTGTCCTGGAGATGTTCCGAGCCAGCATCACCATCGTCCAGGGAACGTGGTTCTGGCAGGTCTGTTCTGCCCTCCCAGAGCAACGAAGCAAAGGGAAAAGGGGGGAACGAGTTGTACATCACCTATAAATCACACATCTCCCAAGGATTATTTTGCCAGGCTCACTTCATAAATACCTCATAATCCAGAATGAAAATTTACTTAGGTCATCTCTGATGGCTGCTCCTGCTGCAAGAGCTGTTTGTTTTAGTTATTACTTCTCCAGGGAGAAAAGTGAAAGCAAGTGAGCAACATTTTGCAGTACCTAATGACCAAGTACTAATTGCTTAATGTGTCTAATGCTCCCTCAGCCCTCCCTCTGGTTTAGTGGAAAGATACAAACCCCACCAGAAATAAAACAGCTGAGTTAAAATACAGTCAGCAGCTTGGTTTGGTAGGAGTTGGAAAAGCAAAGAAATCAGTTGGAAATAATTGCTCTCAAAACTAAGCTTTAAAGAAAAAAAACCCAAATAAAAAAAAAAGGAACAAAACTAAACCAGCCAACCAACCAAAAACAAACAAAACCCCAACCAAAATAACCACCTCAAAACCAAACCACTTTCCCTTTTCTTTTTTGAGCCTGCACTATACTGCTCAAACCAGCCTTTATTCAGAGGTAAAACTAGGCTGAGCTTGTAAAATACTCAATCTGGGGTTTTTAAAGGATGGCTTGGAGTTTGGAATGCTGAGGGACAATTGTGTCTGAATACTGAACAGAAAAAGAGATACCTTGGGCACAGATTGGCTTTGTGTGGCCTCTTGTTGCAAGGATGGACTTCACTCTCTCAGCAAAAAAACCCCTCTGTCCTGGTCAGGGCTCAAGTTCCTCAGTCACCACCAAGGTGGTGGTGAATAAAGGTAACTCTCTGTGAGAGTGATGAGGCTCTGGCACAGGTTGTTTGAGGTCCCTTCTAACCCAAACCATTCTGGAATTCTATAATTTTTTCCCCAACCTAATTGTTCCACCAACTTCTTATTCTACCCAGATCGGTGTTGTGCTGTTCCAGCCATGGGGAGGTCCAATGTGGGATGAGAATGACCATGACAACATCATGTTCCTCACAATGTGCTTTTTCTGGCACTGGGCAGCTGCTGTGGCCATCCTGGCTGTGAACTACACCCTCACTTACTGGTATGGCTGGGACAGGGACTGGGACAGGGACTGGGACAGGAGCTGGGGCAGGGCTGGGGCAGGGCTGGGGCAGGCAGGCAGGGTGGGGTGTCTGTAGTGAGGCAGATGTAACCCAGCCCTTCCTGCACTACAAAATCACAGCTGAATAAGCAGTCCAAGGCTACTGCAGATTTTAGGGCAGTTGAGTGCACAGAATGCAAAACAGTGTCAATGAGAGACATGGGAATTAAACAGGGAGAAGTCAAACCACTGATTCCTAGAGGAGCTCCTGGAAGCCACACTGTTTATTTTCCTCTGCACTGAGTGCTGAAGTCAAACTTTAATTTGATAGAGACATCAAAGCATTACCAGGACCCCCTGACACTTCATCCCCTGCCTTGCAAGGACTTCAAAGTGGGTGAATTTTTAGAGGTACAAAAACTAAAACATTGCCAGCCCCAGATTTGGTTTTTCCAAGGGTATGGGAAGATTATCTCACTCTAAGGGATGCTCTGAGGGATGTTATGTGAACTACAGAACAGATAGTTCAGTCCATGCCATCCAATAGACTTTATCCAGAACAGAAACCACTCAATACCCCATCAATAGCATTTTAGGATGTCTAGAATGAGGATTCTGGTGAGTGGCACTAGGTTGGGTATTTTTCTAATAATGATTTATTGCTTCTGTGCTACAGCTGTCTCCAGAGGTTCTGGAGAGGCAGTGGAGAGCCCTACATCAACCTGGGGGTCCGGCAGCAGAAGTGTGACAGCAGCTCCCAAGCTGCCTTCTTGAACGGCTCTGATGAAGAGTGAAGAGGGTGCCAACTCCTGCTCCAAGTACATGAAAAGTCCTTTTCCCAGAGGAAACAAATCTAATGAAATATTTTTGTTTTGGAAGAGTGAGAGGTGCCCCTGTGGTGCTGCTGGGAGGATGACTGAGCACACAGAGGTGGCTGCCCTGCATCTGTACATGAATATCTCTGGCTCAGACACAGGCACAGCTTGAAGTGATTTTTAGTAACAAAGCAAAGCATGGAAATTCCACATGACAAGATTACTTCATTCTATGGGCTCCCCCGTGTGTTCCCATAGGGATGGAGAGCATCCTTTGCCCAGCTGACTTTTCCAAGAGCCTGGAGGCTTTGACCTGCCATGATTGAAGTCAGGGAAATCTCCAGGCTGAGGTCATGCACCTCTATAGCAAGGCATCACCCCAAGGAGGATAATTAAGAGAATGTTGAATGTGAGATTATGGCAATTTTTTCAACACCAGGGCTTGATTGCACTCAATACAAATATTATTACTGAAGCTGTGAACTAAAGATGGGTTTTGTTAATCGTTTTCATGTTCACTTAAAGGCTAAGAGAATAAATAAATGTGAAATAAAAATCCTCGCTGAGCTGATATCCTTAAATTTAAGACTGATAAATTATAGAGTGTGTAATGATAGCTTAGAAAAATTCATCACTCAGACCTGTAAAGCCTGAAGGACAGCAAGATACACGACTATGCAGCAGGGATTCATGGAATGTCCCAGTTTTCTATTGAAAATAAACCCCCTCAGCTTGGAAAGCNTATATATATATATATATATATATAATAACCACCAGCATAAAGTAGAATGCCATTGTTCATGTTTCAGACCCTGGAAGGATGTTCTGCACTGAGCTCTTCTCCCTGCTGTGTAGTGGGGGATGGATGGCAGGAGAATTTTGTGCTCATGTTCATGACTGCACAGAAAAGCAGCTCCTGGCAGGACCAAGGGAAGGCAAAGCTCATCCTTTAACCCTTTTCTCCTTGTGCAAAGAGCCTGTCACAGACTGCACCCTGGATTTTATTGCTTATTAACAGTGCTATAAAGAATAGCTTTCCTTGAATGCCAATTTTCCTGTATATCCATTGCTAAACTGGTTTATTTTGTGGGGCTGGATGCTGAGAGGTTCAAACAGAGTGGGCATGATGAGAATGAAGCAGCAGAGCTGCATCTGTAAATCCACCTCATAACCTCATGACTGGGTCTCATGAGTTGTAACCACTGAACATGAGGAGCATTTTGTAGGTATCTTTTGTTCTGCCAAGGCAGAATAGCTTTTTCAAACATCTCAAATTCCTCTGGCTGCTGTGAGGAGACACAACCCACTTTGCAGATGTCACATGCTAATGGCAGAGACCCCGCCCCATGAGGAAGGGGACAAACGGAGTTAACGGGAGTGCTGCAGGGCAGGGATGGGTTCATTGATGAGCAAAAATGACTTGTGTGATGCTTTGAATTATTTCTGATCTTTTGTGAATTATTTTATTTTAGGAAACAGCCCAAGCATCACTCTTCCCTTTAAGCAGCCAGGGGAGGGCAGCGCTGCAGTTGGAGTAGGAACAGGTCCAAGCTGGATGCAGTCATCTTCCTCCTTCCCACCCCCAAAAGCCGGAGGTATTTTCCATTTCAGGACACACAAATGAAAGCTGACTTCGGCTTTTAAAAGCACTCCTTGCTTTTGGAAGTGGGATAGGGTTTATTTAATTCTTCACAGCTCTTAATCCAGTTGCTGTCTCCTTTCCCCCCTCCTTTCTTTGGCCCCTGTCACTGTATGGCAACAAAAAACCTTTTCCCTCCAGAGCACCCGGTGTCTGAAATAGTTTCTGTTTGCCTCATTAACTCCCTGCTCCCACAAACATCCCAGGACTGTCAGCAAAGCACTCACTAATTTGTTTTCCAGCTCTGGAGCACATTCTTTTCCAAGGTATGAAGGTCAACAGAGGAGGAGAGATCCAGCCTGTGATTAAGGCAGGAAATACAGTTTGGGTTCATTTCTGCATGGGAATTAATGACTTTCATTTCAACTAAAAACACTTTGTAAATAGTTTAGGTACCCAAACAAGGTATGAAAATGTCTGGATCAGTGGTACAGAGATGCTTTATTATATAGAGGTGCAACCATATGCCATCCTCACATTTATTTCTTGAGTGATGGATATTTTAGGACAGCCCTAGGTGGAGACTTGCTTTTAACACAACATTAATATCAAACAGTTGGTTTGGATCATGTTTTTCAGCACATAATGTTTATATATATATATATANTGAGCACACAGAGGTGGCTGCCCTGCATCTGTACATGAATATCTCTGGCTCAGACACAGGCACAGCTTGAAGTGATTTTTAGTAACAAAGCAAAGCATGGAAATTCCACATGACAAGATTACTTCATTCTATGGGCTCCCCCGTGTGTTCCCATAGGGATGGAGAGCATCCTTTGCCCAGCTGACTTTTCCAAGAGCCTGGAGGCTTTGACCTGCCATGATTGAAGTCAGGGAAATCTCCAGGCTGAGGTCATGCACCTCTATAGCAAGGCATCACCCCAAGGAGGATAATTAAGAGAATGTTGAATGTGAGATTATGGCAATTTTTTCAACACCAGGGCTTGATTGCACTCAATACAAATATTATTACTGAAGCTGTGAACTAAAGATGGGTTTTGTTAATCGTTTTCATGTTCACTTAAAGGCTAAGAGAATAAATAAATGTGAAATAAAAATCCTCGCTGAGCTGATATCCTTAAATTTAAGACTGATAAATTATAGAGTGTGTAATGATAGCTTAGAAAAATTCATCACTCAGACCTGTAAAGCCTGAAGGACAGCAAGATACACGACTATGCAGCAGGGATTCATGGAATGTCCCAGTTTTCTATTGAAAATAAACCCCCTCAGCTTGGAAAGCAAGATGAAACAGGCACATGGTTTGTTTTTAGGCTGCCTTTACTAGCTAATTTCTTGCAAAAAGGGACTGGAAATGTCACGTCCTAGACAGGAGGAAAATATGCTAGTAGTAGGGGGATTTTATATATATATTTAT
>WEIU01010120.1:705916-721507 GCA_013389925.1 Aegithalos caudatus
ATATATATATATATAAATAAAATATATTTATCTACATTATATAGAATGTATAAATATATAAATATATATATTTAATATAATATTGATGCTCTTGGATATTTTCTCCAACCTTAACCATTCTATGACTCTATAAATTGAATTTAAAATGTCTCTGTAATGGACTCATTGGCCATGCAGCTGGAGTGGGCTGGGGGTGTGTTTCTATCCATATGCACACTGATTTCCAGAAGAGCAGGATGCTCTATGTGATGTCTGAGGGATTTTTTTTTTATTTCTTGTGTAACTGTAGCCCGATGTTTGACTTTGTCACTCAGATGTCCTGCTCACCCAGGGTGGGAAGGAGCTGCTGATCCTACCCTTCTCTTACAGAGCAGCCCAGACAACACCCCCAAAGCAGCCAAAGGTCCTGGCAGCTCCTCTTCCTGCAGCTGGAAAGACAAACCCTTCATCAGGAGCCAGCACAGCCCATCCACAAGCCACTCATTCCTGGGGCAGAGATAGGATCTCCCTCTGCCACCCCTTACAGCCACTTTTACATGAGGCTGAAATGAAGGTGTAGCAGCAGAACAAGCCCTGCCGCTGCTTTTACCACCTCCTTTACCTCCTGTTGCCTGTTTATGAAAGCTGGTGTTAGCATTCGTCATAATAATAATAATACTTTGCACTTCCCAAACAACCATCCATCTGCAGCACTCTAGCTGCTGGCAAACCTTTAATTAGATTGTGCCTCCCACCACCCCCAGGAAGGAGACAAACATTATCACATTTTTTCATTAGCACTGAGGCTGTTGATGAACCTTCAGAGAGAAGATGTTGTAGTTACAGCTGAGAGAGAAAGAAAAAAAACCCACAAAAATATGAAATCAAATTCAATTCAGGGTTTAGCTTGAGGAGCTGGAGGGGGTCAGATACAGCTCTGCCATGCTCAGTCTTTTCCTAGCAGTAAGAAGGAGTATATTCCCTAAGGAACTGAAATGGAATCACATCCATTTGTGCTTACAGTGATTTTAGCATGCATGGAGTGCCAGTGACCTGCTAGGGGATTTTGGAAGATTTGCTGTCTTTTCTCCCAACCATCTATCAGAGTTAAATCCTCATTTTTCTTATGGGATTGGTTTAAAAGAAACCTCCTTTTCTGAAAGGCACTGAAAACTTCTTTCACTGAAAACTTTCTTATTTAAGGCACTGAAAACTTGTTTCACTGTCTGTAACTTAAGTTGCCTTTTTCATAGAAGCTTTCTCTCTGGCCTTTACTCTTTACTGGCCCTTTATGGAAAAAGGCCCATTGATCCTCTGTGTAGATACTTTCCAGCTGGGCCTTGTTTCTTCCTGTCACTCTCCAGCTGCTCCCACCTCACTTTTCCCCACTTTCTCCAAGGGCTTGACTCTTCTTGCCCTTTGGGCTAGTGGTTTGTAGAGGTGGGTTGTTGCAGAAAGGAAAACTGAGCTGAAAGAGGACGCCTTCAGCAGATGGTGCTGCTGCTGCTTTTTTCCCCCAGCAAACAAGGTATGGTTTTCATCCTGCATTATTTTCAGGGGTAGGTCTGTAAGGAAGGACTCCTATGAGAATGTATTTCTCCCTATGCTTGGATTTAATGTTGTAACATGCTCCTAAGCCTGAGCTTGGGTGAAACTGCATTTGTGGAATTTGCTACTGTGGGCATCCCAGGACCCTTTTGCAGGTGTATCATCCCTGTTCCACTCATCCTGCTTCTCAGGCACTGTTGGAAGTGAGCAGTGATGGGTGTTCAGCACAGCCTCTTGTTTTCCTTCCTTCCTCCCACTTGATATGAAGATAATGGGAATGAAAGGCTCTTGGCTATGGCTTGGTGGCTTTTCTGGCCATGCTGGACCACAGCCCATCACCCTGGGGAGGCTGCTTTGCTTCTGTGCTACTCCAGCCTTGGGTTTCCTTGGGGTGCTGGCTCACATGTGTGGCTCTGGGCAGGGCTGGTCCTTCAGGCTTGCTTGGGGTGGGTTTGGCAACTTAAGTGAGAGAAATACACAACTTCCTAGGGGAACTGCTGGCTTGGGAATGTGGCTGCCCAAGGGTCAGGGGCTTGGCAGTGCTCTGGGGTGATGCTGAATGTTTCTGCATCATCACCTCGATACTGTGGGAGGATGTGGGAACACTCAGGTGGCCTGTGGTGTTATTTGCCTGAAGCACTTGCACTGCTCATCTCTGCAGCCATCAGTGGGATGGATGGGCAGCAGATTCAAGGTGCCTTGTGTCTGTTGTTGCTTGGTGAAGGCCAGTGTTGTGTATTAGACAGGAAAAGAGGAGCAGAAACAGGCTGCTGTGTCCTGCCTGCCCATCTTTTTGGGGGAGAGAGGGCCATGGCCCCACACTTCTCAGCTGCTGTGAGCTGGGAGGTGAAGCTCACAAAGGCTCTGCTCTGGTTTTGTGAGTTCCTGGCCCAAAATCTCCTGTACTCAGGCATGTTTTATAAGATTGGACCCCCTAAAAGTGTTATCATGACCCTGGTAACCCAGCTCACAGACACCCAGCAGAGCCCTGTCACACCTTGCTGCTGCCTTATCTCTTCTTGGCTCTTTCCCCAGTCATCCCCAACCCCATCCTAACTGAATATACATGGTTGCCATGGGAACAGGAATTGGCTGCTTATCCTGATTTTTGTGGCAAACTCCAGGAGACTTGTTGGCTGTTTTTTTAATAGCAGACAGGAGGTTGCCCAGGTTGTGAAAGGTGGTTGACTCAGGGTACTTTGGACTGACCCACGAGGTGTTCAGCTCCAAACATCCTGTCTGAGGGGCACCTCCCTGTGGTGGCTTCTCCCTTTATCTGCCTCTTCTGAGTAATAACCTCCTTGCTGACACATCTGGAGAGGAAGAAGGACAGGCAGGAGTCACAGGTAAACTCTTCCATCTATACAAGGGTGAGTATCTCTGCCATGGGATGGATGTGGCTGCTGGAACTTGGAAAGAAGGGATGTGGGGAGAGCATCCATGAGAGCCAAAGGTTCAGTGTGATGACAGCTGTGGGTGAGACTGGTGGAAGTGGTGCTGATGGTGCCAGAAATCTCAGGTTTTAGCCCTTTTTTAGGGGGGTTATTGTGTTTTGGAGATGCATCATAGCAGAGGATGGGAGTTGTTCAGTCTGAAGAGGAGAAGGCTCTGGGGAGCCCTTGGAGCCCCTTTTAGTGCCTAGAGGGACCATAGGGGAGCTGGAGAGGAACTCCTGGAGTGTCAGGACAAGGGGAATGGCTTCCCACTGCCAGAGGGCAGGGTTAGATAGGATATTAGGAGGAAATCCTTCTCTTTGAGGGTGGGGAGGCCCTGGCACAGGGTGTCCAGAGAAGCTGTGGCTTCCCCATGCCTGGAAGTGTCCAAGGATGGAGAAGGATTCACAAAGAGAAAACCCTCCCAAATGTCTCCCAAGGTGCTGAGCTTGCCCTCTGCACACAAGCTGGCTGTCCTGGAATGCTGATAGGTGCTTGTAGGGAATGCTTGTGTATCCAGAGAGACAGCAGCAATTCCCTCCACTGGAGCAGGTGGGGTCAAAATCATAGATGGTGATGGATCTGGAGCTGCAGTGGCCCAAGGGAGAGCCTGGAAGTTGGACAGGAATGCTGTCCTTCCCAAGCTGAGCCAGAGGAGGCTGCCAGCAGTCAGGCACAGCTCTGGAAGGACAGCAGGCAGCTCCCAGATGGTGATTAAGCAGGAGCACCACAGTCTGGAAGCTGTGGAGGGAGAAGGGCAGCTCAGGTAATAACTTCTGTCTGCAGCCATATTTCAAGTGTTCTGACAGACAGACCAGCTCCCAGGAGGAATAAATAACCTGGTGTCTCTGCTCTTTCCTGGCTGCCACTCACTTGGAGCTAAATGAGCTTTAATGTGAGCATGGGCTCCAAAGCTGGAGTGGGGAAAGTCAGGGGTGTCAGATTTGGGCTTGTTGGGCTGGTTGAGGGGCTCTGTGAATATGGGGGTTGTTTTTCTGTGCTTCAAATATGTGAGCTGTGCAAGTGGACTGTTGCTTGGAAACATCTGCTTTTGCTGCAGAGTAGTGGCTGTTTTATAAAAGGAGGTGGGATTTTTTATTTTATTTTATATTATTTTTTTGTGATTGTGTGAGTGAGTTACATGCAAATTTCTGCTTATCTGATGGTGGTTTGGGACATCTCTGCTACAAAAGGGATGCCCCAGGACATAGCTGGATTCTTGGAAGTATTCAAGACCAGGTTGGATGGGGCTTGGACCAAGCTGGTCCAGTAGAACGTGTCCCTGCCTTTGGCACGGAGTTGGAACGAGATGAACTCTAAGGTTGCTTTCAGCCCAAACCATTCTGGGATCTGTGGTGGCTGTTGAAGGGCTGTTTCCAGTTGCTGGGAAGCAAAGAAGACTCCTGACAACTCCCCACAGCCTTGCTGGATTGGGCTGCAAAGGGGTTGTGAAGCAAGAGGGTCCCTGGCACTGCAAGGAAGGGTGAGGAGAAGGAGAGGGATAGTCAGGGTAGGAGATTCCAGGGACTGCTCTGAAGCAGGTTGGGTCTGCTGGTAACTCAGGCAAAGGGGGTGATGGCAGGTGGATGTGGGGTGACAGATCCCTGGGTTAATCCCTGTCCTGGTTTAGGGCAAATTTGGGAGGAAACCTCCAAAGGGGGTTCCTCCAGAAAGCAAACCCAAACAGCCCCTCCCCCAGCTGGTCTGGGAAAAACTTCCTCAGAGAAAAGTGGAAAAAACCCCTATTTATTTAACAAGCAAAATACCCACAAGCACAGAGAATGAATAATATGAAACCATAAGACCTCTTGCTGCTCCAAAGAGCGATGGCAAACTGAGGGAGTCCTTGCTGCGGGTGCAGCTCAGCTCCCTCAGTCTCTCATCAGTCCCAGTCCCTCCGGAGGTCCAGGCCCCAGTGGGCTGCAGGTGCAAGCCCTCATTGCTCCTCAGGGTTTTCAGTCCAGAGCAGATTTAAACAGTCCCAATGAAAAGGGGAAAAAACAGTCCAGGGAACTTGTCTGCCTCAGCTAGCTAAAACTAACTAAAAGCACAAGAGATCTCTGCACCACCACTGTCCGTGCCTCAGACGAACACCGCCGGAGCAGGAATGCGGAGGAGTCAGGGCCGTTTCCTCAAAACAAACTGCGCTGCTTCTTTCTCCCCCTTCGCTCCCAGAACCAGGTTTAAAGGTACAGAACTCAATATACAGCACAAACAGAGCAGATGATTAGGGATACAAGCATCCTAAATTCACCCTAGGACAATCCCGGCTGCTGGCATGGCTTGGAGCAGTCTCTGGGGCTGCAGGTGGGACATATTTGTCATTTCTGGTCTCTGGGATGTCTCTGCTTTCCTTCTCTCCTTCACTTCATTATGTCACATTAACGTTCCTGACATGTCTCAATCAGGGTGTGCTGCAACTTCAGGCTGTTGCCTTTGCAGTCACAAGTAGGACAACGGTAAAATTTTGTTATATATAATGCAGTCGTACTACTCTTAAATGTGCTTTATTGTTAGTCACTTTGGATGTAGATGTCTGTGCAGGGAAGATAAGTGTCCTGGCCACGGTGCCCAGGGTATAATCAAGAAAGATGTGGGTTCTCCTGGGGCATCAGCTACCTCACCCAAAATAGAACAGAGAGCCATCCCTGATCCCCAGCTCCTGGATGGGGCATTTCTCAGCTACCTGAAAGGCTGTTTAGTAATTTCCATCCTGAAAGGAAACCTTAGCACGGATCTGAGCCTTTTTCAGGTTGTCTGTGTCCCAGCCATGCAAAGAATGACAATGGTTTCTACATTCCAAGGCTGCGTTGCCACAGAGCTGAGCCAGCCTGACCCGTGCCGGCTCTGCAGCCGTAACCCGACCTAGAAATGCCTTGCAGAGCTCTCCCTCACCTCGGGCACTCGCCACGCCACATCGTGCCCTTGTTTTGCAGTGCCTAATTGCTTTCTAGCGTGGGAGGACTCGGAGAACATGCTGGAGTTGTTCATCCAGCCTTTGTGATTTGCTTCGGTATTTATAAACACAGTGAGGATGTGATCTGTGATGCAAGGGCAGGTCGGTGTGGAAGCTTTGGGATGAGTAATGCCTTCCTCTGTGCACATCCGAGCTGCAGAAAAGGACCGGAAAGCCCAAAGGAGGAGGAAAGTGAGTCCTCCTTAGGGGGTAGAAGCTTACAGAGAGCAAGGAGAGAGGTCTTTCTGGAGGGAACAAGCCCATCCCCAGGTAAAACTATGCTGGAAACACTTAGATCATTATTCCTTTCTGTGCTTGCTACACTGGGATTTTTGTAAGGAATTTTGGTATGGGCTGAAATACTTTGCAGGATATAAATTTGCTGTACTCTCCATCCTTCTTGGTTGGTACTCTGGCATTGATCTGACCTAGTCAAGGCTTTTTTAATGCTTTTAGTCTTTGAGCTCTTCCTACAGAGAGGAAATGTCTTGTGTCAAATCACCACTTGTGTGCCACACAAAGGTTGTGTGGAATATGCATGAGGCTGTTTTTCCAAATGTTAATGGTTCCTGGGTTACCTCCTCCTACAGAGCCCAGAAGAGCCTTCACTGGCAGAGGCTCCTAATCCAGCACTAGATTCACACCCTGGTAATTGCCTAGTTTGGAGCAAATTTATTGTCTAAGGAAATAATGGTCATGTTGTTCTTTATCAGTAAAAGCTTTGTTGTGTTTCTTCTTCCAATAGCTGTTATGCTTTCTTGGGCACTACTGTATTGTCCTGATGATTATATGTGCAGTCACATAAATACATATATACACACATATACACAGTGGTGCAGAGTGGCAGCTTCCTGTGCTGATATCTCATTTCTGGTATTCCCTGTTTGCAGCTGAGCCATGTTTACCTGCTCTATCGAGATGTGGATCCCTGGGGATGCTGAACAGCCCAACAGCTCCTTTGGGGATGCTTTAGCTTGGTTCTCAGGCACTGTTTGTCCTTGCAGATCCAGAGAATGAGCCCGATGCCAACAAGTTTTCTGGGCAGTGCCCTCCGGGGCACTTTCTTCTTTGCCTATGGCCTGTGGTGGTCGGTGAGGTACCCCCTGAAGTACCTCAGGAGGAAAGGTGATGCTGAGGGCCAGCTGAGCCGTGGGCACGCAGAGATCTTCGAGGGCACGGTCAAAGCTTTCTTTGCTCTAGTAGGTAAGAAAGAGAGGGTGATGATGAGTCTCTGCCCCAATATCTACTAGCACAGCAGTAACTCTCTCCCACAACACTGGGCCTGTTTATAGTGGGAAACATCTGGCATGGGAGGACTTGGGGACACCCTGGGATGAGGAGCTTGCTGTCCTTCTCCTGGGCAAACACCACTACAGCTTCACACCTGCAAAGGAACATTAATTCAGGCTTGTCATTTCCCATGTATAAGGAAAAGTGACTTTTCCTCTCTTTGCCCAGGGATGCAAAGGGAGCAGTTTGTCCCCACTGGTCCCCACCTGCAGCTGTACAGCCCCAAGACTCACAGCTGGACTGACCTCACCCACTGGCACTACTCCACCATCTATCTCTTCTTCCTCCTCTCCGGCATCACAGACGTGGTCTCGCACTCCCGGCTCAAGCTGCCCCCTGGCTTGGACCGGCTCTCGCTGTCCCTGGCTCTGCTTGTGGAAGGTGAATTGCACCTGGTGCTAGGGGAGGAGGGGACATGGAATAAGGAATTGTTGCAGAGCTCCTGGGCAGTCTGAGGGCCACAAAGGCAGACCCGGAGGGGTGTTGGATGCACAATGGCACTGGCTGTGTGACAAACGGCCCTCCCTGCTCCTCCTAAATATGGATCCACCATAGCTGGATGCCACAGGGGATGCTTGAGGGATCTGTGCTTCTGGTGGCCAGTGACTCTGTCACTCTGGAGTTACAAAAAGTGTCATCCCCCCCACCTTGGTTGGATGAAGAGGGACAGACTGATACTCCTCACCATCTTTTGAGCTCAAGGTGCCTGTCCTCGTGCTCTTCCTGCAGCCCTGGATGAGACACAGGGATCCCCACAGGTACAGGGGCACAGGGACCTCCACAGGTACAGGGGTTCCTCCGGAGCAGAGCACAGCCTGTGTTGGAGCTGTCTGCTTATTGCAGAGGGAAGGTGGTGACAGCAGCTGGTGGCTCTCTGGTTCTTCCCCCCAAGGCAGATCGTGGCAAGGCTTGGAGCATAAGACTTAGTTTTCAGATGATTTTTTAAGGGAACGTATCCCAGACTGTCCTTTGCTAACCCAGGGTGGATCTTGGCAGGTTTGCTCTTCTGTTTCCGTGATTACAGCGATGCTGTGCTGGACCGGCACCTCCACTCCCTGCTGGCCTTGGCTATCTTTGCTGGAGCCCTCTGTGCCCTCCTAGAGGTCTTCCTCCGAGACCACATCATCCTGGAGACCGTCAGGACCAGCTCCTTCCTTCTCCAGGGCACTTGGCTTTGGCAGGTCAGTGTGTATCCAGCGTTCTCCTCAGATCTTTGCACATAGGAAGGCGAGTGGAGTGGGGCTGCTCTGCCCCTTTAGGCACATCTGTTGGGGTTAAACTTGCAGGCTGTTCAAATATCTTTGTAAATTAGAAAAGGAAATGAGGCTCAGTGCCAGAGCTGCCATCATGAAGAAGTGCATGTGTAATGTAGCAGCATGGACAGATCCGGAAATGAATGGAAAATGGAAATGGGAGCCCACAAGGGAAGTAAATCACTATCATGAATTTTTATTAATTTTATTATGTCCTTTTTCTTCCTCTGTTCCAAGTAACTGGAAACATCTGGAAATCTCTCATGTAATCACCCACCTTTTGGCCTAGGGGGAAATGCACAGACTGGAAATGTCACCTTTTTCCAGGATGCTGGGCTTGCAGTGCAAAGATTATCTGCAGAGAATCCATCTCCTCCTGACACACTTGTGTCAGTGGTTGGGGAAGCCAAGGGCAGTGTCCCATGTATTACTTGGGGTTGTGGTGCTTTCAGCAGGTGGGCTGAAATCAGGAGGGAACAGGAAGGATGTGCTAAAGCCTGACTTATTTTTCATCTGTGACCAGATTGGGTTTGTGCTGTCCCCTCCGTGGGGAGGACCAGGCTGGGATCAGAGCGACTCCAGCAACCTCTTGTTCCTCACCATGTGCTTCTGCTGGCACTACCTGGGTGCTCTTGCCGTTGTGGCCACCAATGCTGCCACATCCCACTGGTATGAGGGGGTCCTTGCTCAGTGCATGGGCTGGGGTGGCCAAGAGCAATACCCAGATCCAACAGTGGGCTGGGAAATCCGTGCACCGGTGTGTCCTGGGATAAGGAGAGTGGGTGTCCGTGCATATCCAAGCATGGCTTGCCTGGAAAGGGTGGGCTCTGTGCCTTCCAAAGGGTGCAAGCAGCCTTCCCAAGCAGGGTGAGGTGAGCCAGTGGCTCACACTACCCACAGGTTCCTGACCATTGTCACTGTCTCTCCTGCAGCTGCAATGAGTCCTGCCAGCTGAAATTTGGGGACATTGACGTGGAGTTGGACTGTGGCTTGTGCCTCCCCAGAGGGAAGAAGAGCTCCAGTGGCACCTTGCTGCCAGAGAGCAGCTTGGATGACAAATGAGGCTGTGGTGGACATGGAAATCTCTTCCCTGACAGTTTAGAGCTCTTGAGATGAGGTTTTTAATTAGTCTTCATAAACTACAGCGGCACTTGACAGTGGAGCATCAGAAGTAGGAGGCAGGATCCCAAGGTGGAGCGTGGCAGAGGATGCAAAGACTTTTCTTCTGCATCCCTTTGGTAGCCACGAGTTCTTAATTCTCTGAGCTGCAGCTCAGGCTGTACACTGCAGGACTGGTTTGCTGTTGGAGTCCAATTGGTGTGGCAAACCTATTTTTTTTTAACATTTTCCCTTCTACTTCCTCAGAAGGGAGCCAAGCCAGCATTCAGAGCTCCTGGTGGCTGTCGCTCACTCTGGTGTTAATGGAGAGGGTTTTGTACAAAGCTGAATGTACAGAGTATCTGTGATCATCAATAAAGGGCTTTAACACATCTCCTCCATGGATCTCTTGAACACCATGCTGCAGGCTAAGGCAGTGTTGGCTTCAAAAGGGTTTGGATGGTGGATGAAATATCTGAGGGGTGGGACTGTGGACAAATCTGCCCAGGGCAGGATGGGTGGCCAGTGGATGGAAAGCATGGGAGGGTAGCTGCTCTCCTGCTTGTTTATCATCAGAAACTGAATTAGGCATGTGAGCCAGGGGTCTGGTGTTCCTGGAAGATGGGATGTTTGCTGGGCAGGGGGCTTGGCTGAAAGAGAGACCCTTGAAGAAAAATGATGGTTTCAGCTGGCTGGGGGTGGGTGTATGGATGGTCTCCATGGGTCTCTGAGAGCCCTGCAGTGATCTCAGTTTTTCTCCAACATCTTTATTCCCCCCTTGGAGCTGGTCACTTCCAAACAAAACCTTCCAGTTAGGGGAGTCTGCCTTGCTGTTGGGGTCTCCTTTTCTTTGCAGCAGAACAATGTGGGGAGATCCTTCCTACAGGGAGATCGACAACAAAACTGAATTTAAAAGATAGCATTAGGAGGATTAGTGCAAGAACATCACTGATTATTGTCCAAAAGTTCATCATCAGCATCTAAAATGTTTGTGCCATTCCCTTGTCTGAGGGCTGGGCTGGGTGAACAGGTGAGCACAAACAGCATCAATTTTATTATCTTCCAACACCTTTACTGTATTCCCCTGAGAAATGCAAATGCCAGTTTAGTGTGAACACATCCCTGCTGTGCTGCACAGGCTGGGAGGAAAGAAAAATTCACCCTGGCTCAAACCAGTTGCAATTCCCAGCTCCATGGGAGCTCCCTGGAAGAGTGAGTACTGCCTATTAAATTTTTTATTTTGTATTTTATTTTGTATTTTGTATTTTTTGGTATTTTATTCTTATATTTTGTCCTTTTGGAGCAGGGTGGGAAGAAGACCAATACTTTGTATCCTCCTCTTTCTTTGAGGAGCAAAGGAAACCAAGTAAGTGCAGTATTTTGGGCTCTCACATTTGGCACCCACACACAGAGGATGGTTAATTGGGATTCTAAAGCAGGCTGCTCCCCTGAGCAATGGTTTCTCCAAGATCTGGTTGCCTTTAAGTTGGGCTGGTGTGGATCTCCAGTAGTGGGGTGAGAGCTTGTGTTGTGCTCCATGGAAGTGATGTATTCCCATTGTTAATAATCCTCTGGGACTAGAAGTGGGGCCATTGTGTCAAGTTGTTACAGACTGGCTACCACTAATGGGAGGCTCAGTGCAGAGGTTACAACCTGGTGTACTGAGCTTGGATTGAAAAGAAATGGAAAACAGTATCTTTCCCCTTTGATCAACTGATTTTACCTTTTTTCCTGTTTTTTTCTGCCCTGGTGTTATCTTTGTAGTGCTGAATCTCTTATTGAGGGTTTTGCTGCATAAAATGTTGGTTTTGTTAGTGATATTTCTTATTTCTTTGAATAAATATAAGAGCAAATAGTAATCATCCTGCTGTGTGTTTTAACAGGTTCAGTGGGATCACACTCCAGGTCCAAGAGGGTTTCTTTGAACAGGGCACCCAAAATTACCTGTTACCATGTTAGGTGATAGAGCTGCCTTGTGTTTGAGGTATGACTAATGTTTGTCATGTTAACAGAGTAGAAAGAAGACATGAGGTTGTTGAGGCTGTGGTTGTGTTTGTTGAACAGTTCCCATCTACCCTGGGTGTGGGATTCATGTTTCCTGTAACATCTTCTCTCCCAGTGAAGCCTGAAGGGAATAAAACTCATTGAATAGAGAGTCAGCCCATGGCAGGGGGGTGGAATGAGATGATCTTTAAAATCCCTTTCAACCCAGACCATCCTGGGATTCCATGAAGTGATCAGTGAAGTCCCCATTCTCCACCAAGAACCATTGCTGGTCGTGCTGTGCACACAGGCAACCCTGGAATAGGTGGGAGCTGGGCACATGTTCCATTGCAGTCCCTGCCTCTCCAAGGTGGGTTAGGATGTGTGCATGGGTGAGTTTAATTACTGGGGACCTCATTATTTATCATACACAGACCTGACAGATGCTGTTCCTGTTATTTTCTGACAGAACATTCAATTCCTTGTGTAGCTCCTGTGGTCTGTCTACACAGTTGGTCCCCAGGGAGATGCAGAAATGTGGAAGATTTTTTTTCCCCCCATGGCATGTGGGCTGTGATTCCCTGAAAATACCTTGGCCAGAAAGCAATACTGTGTTTCTTTGTTGTTCCACACATTGTTCAGCTTTAAATGATGCTGCACAAGCCAGGTAATTCTTACCTGAATTTTACCTTTTTTCTTGCCTATTGGCACACTGAAATGCTGACTGGTGGCTTTATGACAAATATTCTCTGCTGCACATTTAAATTGGGAGAATTGATTGAGGTATCCAGAACACATATGCTGAAGTGTCTGGAAGGAAGAGGGACCTTTGTGCTTCCAGATTAAATTCACAAGTTGTCTCATAGCAAGGGCTGTGAGAATGTCATGGTGAGTTCTCCCATTTCCACAAATCCTCTGCTGCTGGAAAATGCCAGAAACAGGCTTTTATCCTGGAGGAACTGGCCATAGAAACCTTTGGAAGATTTAATTTGGGTATCCTCTTGCCTCAGCCAGGGGGAAGAGAAACTTCTTGAGACCATTTGGAAAAGTGCTGCTTTACAGACCCTCAGTACTCAGATCTGTATGCAAAACCTTTTATTGTTTTTGCTGAGAGATTTGCTGGAGATTCATGGTTTGAAGAGTTGAAATTAGCACTTTAAGCACCACTAAAATCTATTGTTTCAGCTTAATTATTAAATTTAGTTTCCAAACTTAATGTAATTGCTGTTCAGAGGACAATTGGATTTTCTAGGTCACTCATCTCTTCCAGAACTTATAATTTTTCATTAACTTTTTCTTCTTTTTTTAAAAAATCTTAATGCATTTCTTGCCTATTAACTCAAGTGATTTAAGAAACAACAGTCAGATGTACATGGTTATTTTCCTCTGAGGATGCACAATCTGGATCTCATCCAAGGTTGTGGTGAGGCTGCACCTCGAATAGTGTGTTCAGGTTTGGGTCCTTCACTACAAGGAAGATACTGTGGTGCTGAAGATTGTCCAGAGAAGGGAACAGAATTGGGACAGTGCTGCCAAGGAGGGGGAAATTTTCCAGCTCTGGCTGGAGTAGTTTTCTTGGGAAGCTGGAGGTTCTTGGATGTGCCTGGGTGGTGATCATGTAGTGGTGGAGAGGAAGCTGCTCCTGCGTCAAAGATGCTCTGGGTTCCCACAAGAGTTACACAGTGTAGTAGTGGTGATAAACCCATTGTTAATTGTATTTCCACTGTACATCGTGAAACTTCAGACCACCAAACACTTCGCTGAATGCAATAATGAGATGCTGAAATATAATGGATCTTAAGAGTTAGAGTGGCATTATTGGAAAATAATGGATGTATGAACTGTGGAGTCTCATCATGCTGACATCACTCACCTCTTTCCTGATACATCTGTGAATTCCTGGTGGGTATTTTTTTTCCCAGCCCTGCTTTGAAAATAGATACCAGTGACTGTGTTTTGTGGGGGGGAATAAAATTTAAAAATCCAGGTGTGCCGACATGTTTCACCAAACAGATTGCCCTGTTTATTAACCTTAATAATATTTATTTTCCCCGCAGGCCCTGGGGAAGTTCATGCACTGTGTGAGTATTGAGGCTGGTGTGTGGTGGCTAACAGCTGACCTGGAGGCCTCAAAATAATCTTAATTATAATTTTATAACTGATATATAATTATATAACTATCTTAATGATATAACTCAACCAGTTTGGGCCACTGGGGACATGGGCAGCCATTGGGCAGTTAGCAGGGGTGGCAACTAATTCAGCCATCAGGACCAGACACCAGAACATCCAGAACTATGTAAGGAGAACAGCACTCAATAACTGTTGGCTGTTGTCCCATGAAGTTCGGTGTGTTCTGTCCTGTGCCTGTCTCTGAAACTGCAACACTTGTGTTAGGATGCCTCATTGTGCCCAGTTTCTGCTGGTTCTGTGAGTTCACATCCTTTCCAGAACAGTGGAGTCTGGTGAGATGATTATTCACATCCTACTGATTTCCAGAAAGCAACTTGGAAACACTTTTGGTGCAACTCTTTAAACCTGGTGAACCTTTTGTCCTTAGGACACCTCAGCAAACCTGAGCTCTTCTTTGGAGTCTCCAAAGAGAAGCCTCTGCAGCAGCAGCCAGGCTTCTCTCTGCCTTCTTGCCTCAGTTTAAAGTTGGATATAAAGAAAGGCTTTTCTAATGCTCAATATCATTATCCAATACTTTCCTCTGCTTTGATTGTGTGTGCTGGGTAGAGATACCCACATACAGTGATACTGTGCTGGGGGCACAAGTTACCTGGATTAAAAGATGAGTTATGTGGATTTGAACCATGAGCTGCCAGCACTGCTTGGAAACCTAGCTTAAGCCATCAATAGTGCAGCAAAAGCTGCTCTCCAGAGCGTGGTGCTGGGATGCTGAAAGAACAGCACTTGCCTCTTGTTCACCTTCCTATACTGGTGAGTTCAATTGCCTCCTACATTATAACCCTCATTTCTCAGGGTTGTGGTGTTGGAAAATAAAGTATGTCCTTCTTTCGTTGATGTGTGAGTATAGGAAAGAGGTGTTGTTTGAGTCTATCAAATAACATAGTTTTTATTTGATTTGCAGCATATTTGTGATTCAGCTGTTCCACTGCCCTGCAATGTGGTACCAGTGCTCCATCAACTGCTCCATCACCAGTGAATGCTGTCACTGCCATGAAAGGGCAAAAAAAGTCCTGTCTTTCTGGGTTTAGGTGGTTCTTTTTTCCCCCTCTGGGCTGCTGTTATCTGATGGACATGGTGCAGCTCTTGTTTCTTCCTCTCTCCCTCACTGGGAGACTCTATTTGCAACACAATGGACAAAGCTCACCTAATTCTGCAATTTATCAGAAAAAAAATTCTACCTGGCCAAGCTGTGGCACAGTTCAGGTGAGAGCTGGGCCTTAACTACAGCTTGTGCCCCAGCAGTGTCACAGAAACAGACATTTTTATTCTTAAATATATATGAAACTGATTTAGTTTATCTTGGAATTTAAAGTACTTGGTTTAGATTGTGTAATGTTCTACACAGGGGCAGGAGTTTGAGTTAGTTTGGTTTTAAAGAGAATTTTAATTGGATTTAAAAGAGGGTTTAGGGGTTTTAAAAGAGGGAGTTTAAGGTTTAAGAAGTTTTTGTATTGTGCTATAGTTCTGCTTCAACCTAATGTTGTATCAAACATTTTTGTAACAGAAGCCTTTGGAAGACGGGACCAGAAAAGAGAAATTGGCCCAAAATCCTTGTCTTTCCTAGGGATCCAATGAACAATGGAAGATGCTTAGCTGATGGTTTTAATTATTGACTGAAGGAAAACTAAAAGTTACTGTGTACATATCTGTGCACAGTTTCAGTTTCCTGATGTTCTGTTACAAATTCCAAGTAAAATTTTGATTTAAATGGCAAAATAAGAACTGGAGATGCACTTTCCAGCGGAACTCCCGCAGTCACAGCTGCACGGTGCAGTTCCGGGCACGGCCGGCAGGGGCGCTGCTGGCTCCCGGTGGGCGGGGCAGGGGCCGTGATCCCGCGGCCTGCAGGGGGCGCTGT
>WEIU01010120.1:721619-775207 GCA_013389925.1 Aegithalos caudatus
TGGATCGGGAACTGCGGAGCTGGGGCTGAAGGGATGGAAGGGATGGATCGGGAACTGCGGAGCTGGGGCTGAAGGGATGGATCGGGAACTGCGGAGCTGTCGGTGAAGATGCAGGAGGTCTCGGCAGGCAGGGGCTGCAGAGCAGTGAAAAGACTCCGGGCAGTGCAGAAGAAGGAGCAGGGGCGGGACAACAGCGAGCCTGCTCCCAGCACAGCGAGAGGTCCCACTTGAGTGAGGCAGGGATAACCGTGTCCAGGTCAGTGGCTGCTCCCAGGAGCAGAACCTCACCCCACACCAGAAGAAATGACCAGGCTGGACTTCTGCAGCAGCAGTGAGTTCCTTTCCCCAAGCAGCTGCTCCACCCCACCATCACCGTCCAAAGGCTCAGATCAAGTGAGACTTTTCCCTCCCCCCTGCAGTCTTAAGTTCCCAGTACTTCTTAGCACCTCAATGGGAAAAAATGCCACAGGTAACAAGGAAAGAAAAAACCCAACACCCCAAATATATATATACACAGACATATATATATATACACACACATGTATGTAAGGTCTGTAAAAGTAAAGAACACTTGAACATCCTCAAATACCCAGTGTCTTGGAAAAATATGAACTGACAAGCACAGGAATAAATGCACCATCTAAACTCAGAGAGTGATTCAGAGCACAAACTGAACCACTGGAAATTCAAGTGTTCTCTGCTTTTTTAAAAATAAACTTGAGCAAATAGGCTTGAAATTATATTACAAGGACTTTTCTCATCTGTGGCTTGTAGTTCTTGATGCACCATCCTGAAAAAAAAAGGGTGCTTCAAGTTTGACCAACCAAAAAGCTGGTTTTGGTGTTCACTCTTCAAAACAAGGAGAAAGTAATAAGCAAAAGGCAAAACAAACAACATTCCCAGAACTATGAGCAGAGCACTAAACACATAATCTGTGCAAAAAGGATTATTAATTAACTGGAATAGCTGAAGGCTGGATCTGTGACCAAGCCTTGGGATAGTCCCAGTCTAGTTCTTGATTCTCTGTACCTGGAGTGAGCTCCGGTAATTTCCTTGTGTCACCAGCAAAATTCAACTCTCAAAAAAACCTCAAACCACCAGGAATCCATCCCAGCAGAGAACAGCTGGATCATTGCTTTACCTGCAGTTTCTTTTCCAGTATCCAAATATTCACATGGCCATAAGGAGTGTTTCCTTCCTTGTGCCTGCTGAAAACTCATGTCCATAATTTCATCTTCACAGGATAACACAAAATCTAAAACTGATTATCCCATTACATACAAAAAAGTGACACTAAAAGGTGGCAGAGCGAAGGCTGACCCCCAGAAAAAGGGGCTGCACACAAATGTGTTTGTCCAAAGGAGGAAAAAAGGGTGATATTTCCCTGTGGTCTGCTCTCAAGGTGAAGTAGGGATCCTCATTTAGACTATCCTGGCCTCAGATAATCACAGTTTTTCCTGCCCCAAAACCCATGGATAGGGGCAGGATAGCTGCTGCTGAAAAAGGCACTGTTCTATTTGACCACCCAGAGACCTGACCCAAGCTGGGAGTTCAGTGTGATGCCCTCCAGAAGTTCCTTCCAGCCTTCATTTCTCCGTGAGCCTGCACCAGCTGCAGGATTATTCCACACAGGCCACCACATTGAGAAAACAATTATTCCTCACCTTGCATTTGGTGAGGCAGTGCCAGCCCTGGGAGAAGCAGCCCTGCTCTTTTCTCCACTGCAGGAGGCAGAGGCCCTGGTCACACACAGGAGAAGAGCCTGTCCCCTCCCCTTTGCACACACACCCTGCAAACCCAGGCAGCAACACCAAAAGCCCAATCTGTAAGGCCACTTTTTAACCAAGTTGCTCTGAGAACAGGGCCTCTGCCAGGTGTTCACCAACACACCCTGGAAGCACCAAGCCCAGCTCCAGGATGGCAGGTCTGTGCCAAGTCCCCATCCCAGCAGCCACTCAGGGAGCCAATCCCTCTGCTCCAAAGCCTTTATACCACTTTCTCCCTGCAGGTGTTTTCTCTGAAGTGCTTGTGCTTTCAGCTAAAAAAATAAATCCCCCCTGGCACCATCCAAGAGATCAGAGTTTCCCTCTTTTTTGAGGATGCCATAGACAGAGCCCATCTTCTCAAGAGACCTTGCAGGAGGATACACCAAACAGCTGCTATGATATAATCCAGAAGGGGTATTAAATTCAAATGCCTTTATCTCCCTTACCACTCACTGACTGTCCAGAGCAGCAGAACTGGAAGCACCCTCAGCTTCTTCAACATCAGAGCAATGTGTTTTACAGGGAGATTCCTCACAGGCACAGACACATGGGATGAGCAGAAAGTTCAAAACCAAGTGTAAACACATTCAAAGTCTCAGGTTTTTCACTTCCTGCTGCACAGTGAGGCAGAGAAAAGCCCCTGGTGTGCAGGCAGGGACTCCTAGGAGAGAATAGATGTGTTACCTGCCAGGGAATGTTTCCAGGGAGCAGGTGAGGAGGAGGAAGGAAATCCCTGCTCTCACATGAAACAGGTGAGGCACACCTGAAAAGTTTCTGCCTCCAGAGTGGCCTCCAGCCCAGGTCTGGAGGATGGATTTGGACCAGCTCACGTTGCCATGGAGACTGCAAGGATGTTGAGAATGTCAAGAAGCTCATCCTCATGTAAACTTGACTCCCCTTGCTCCTTCTGCTCTCACATTCAGGGATCACATGGGGAAATCTAAGGCATGGAAACAGAACTTTGGCTAAGGCTCCTACCTTCCCACAACACAGCCAGGACCCAGAGCTCCATGAAGCTCTAACATGGGAGGATGAGGAGGCATTCAGAAATCTGGGATATCCCCAAGCTGTTCCAGTCAGACACAGCAATTCAGGTATTAAGTTCCACAGACTCTGGCCCACTACCATCCACTCAAGTGTCTTTACCCCCTCCCACTGACACACATCGTGGCAAGGTTTTGGAGAGATGGGACCACTTCCCTCAGGTCCAGCCCCTCCCACCACCTTCAGCCCTACACTCCAAGCACCAGAGTCTGTTCAGAGATGGGCCCAGGGAACCTCCCTGATGCCAGCTAGAGACTGATGGTATTAAACAAGCAGCTCATTCAGCCCACAGCCTGTTCTCAAATTGCTCTCAGGAGCGCAGTGCTGCTGGAAATAATATTTTTCATTAACCCATCCTGGCAGCACACACAGAGAGCCTCCAGGCCAGAGGTTAAGTGCTCCTGCTACAAAGCACCTTCTCCACACAGGTCACTGGTAAATACAGCAAAATTCTCATATTTTTAACCCACTCACTCCTGCAGAACCATATATACATGAATTAAACTCTCATCTCTGTCAGGTGCTGTGCTCAGCAGAATCTTCTCCCCACATCTGCAGCAAAGGTACCAGTGCCTGCTGAGATCAAAATGCAAATTTTTGTAGAGGCACCCAGAAAATTAAGGATCCTCTGCACTGGGGAAACAGCTTTGGAGCCTGCTGCTTTACAGTTCCCTGAGACTTCCATCCCATGCTGCTGCTCAGGATCACAGCCAGGTGATCTGCATGTGGTCCCACTGAGACCTGAAAGCAGCAACGGCTCCACTCACCCTTGCTTTCCCTACCTTACTCTATGTCCTCTAAAAACTGTCTTTTGCTGGCTCGTCACTGTTGCCCTCGCTGTGCAAATCTGGCAGCCTTTGTCACCACAACAAAGCCACTAATGCCACTGACCGAATTGCACTTGCTCTGGAGACCCCAAATTCCCGTGTGGTGGCACAAACTTAAAGCACCACACTCCTGCTGGACCAAAAGGACATCACACCTTGAGACTTGCAGCTCTCAAATACTGCCTGAAACACTCCAGGTGAAAGGATTAGGAGGAGTTACGTGCTCCATGAGGTGAATGTCGTCTTTTGATAGGAAAACAAGGAAAGGCTCCAGGCACTGCATCACCACCTGCTTGAGCTCCTCATGAGCACCTTTAGTCTCTTCTCCAGGTTAGGGCTTGTGAGCTTCATATTTCTGAGTCCGAGAGGTTTTCAGCCTGTCAGTGGCTGATTTTTCTTCCACAGGGAAGGTTTCTTGGGGGAATTTTGTTTTAAGGACAATTTCTGTAAATAACTCATAACATTTCTAAATAAACAACATCTTTGCCATAGCAATAATCCCTCTTCCAGGTGTTGTTTCTGTTACTTAACCAACAGAGAGAGGTATCAATTCTATGAACCAATAATATGCCTTTTTAGCACAGCATGTTATAAAAAGGCTGGATGAATTGTAAATAAAGCCTTCTGATGTTCTTCTGCCTTTGAACTGGAGTTAAGCATTTTTATTTCGTGTCCAACAACGACAAGGGCTGAATGATCAAAACCACACTTCATGCAAGTGTTAATCTGCACATCAGAGACAGGCAGGGCTGGCAGAATCAATCCACCCACATTCCAGCCACTTGTTCCTGTGCACAGAAGGGGTCTGACATTCATCACTGTGCCCTTGCAGGAGGGCTAAAAACCACTTCAGGAGAAAAGAGACAAACTGACCCAGTGCTTCCTCTGCTCAGAATTCCCGAAGGCCCTTCCTAAACATCCTGTTTCCTCACCAGAGAGCTACACTGCTGTTCTTAAAGCACTTTTTCTTTAAAATCAGTTTTTCTGTTGAAATGCAGCTCTCTAAAACATGCTGCAAGTCTTCCCCCAACCAACTACTCCACTGTGCTCTGAATCATTTAATTTTAAGTATCTTACTGCCATGAAACTGCTGGTATTTCCCCAAATTACCATCACCACTTTGCTGGGATCAGCCCCTCCATTTGCACAGCTGATAGCAGGAACACTTGGGACATGCCTTAGCATCCATCTTCAAACAGCTAAGTTTCAATATGACTTTTCAGAAGCTGTGGTCAAAATGCATTCTAAAGAATCTATCACAAGTGCTTGGCAGTCTGTGCCAAAGCATGGAACTAATAGACTTTGATTCCATCCTGATGCATTTATTTTGCAGGACTAATAGAACTTATCAAAGGAAAAATCTAATACCCAAATTCAATTCTGGAATTAAACCTGCAGCCTCTGTAATTTGTTTCACTTGCAGGTCACCCTACCTGAGGGTGCAGTCCAAGAATGGCTTTGGGCTGCAGATACGCTTTGGCATAATTTAAATTAAATTTAGTATAAAATCAAAAATCTTTCCCAAGTAGTTGTGACAAGCCAACAGACGGCATTTTCTAGGACAGCATCTGCTCTTTCCTCGGTGTCTGAATAATTTAAACCAGAATATGGAGGTTCCAGTGGAACCAAGGAGCCCATGTTCAAGGAGAAACAGGACATGCAAGCGCTTCCTGTTCAGCAGCGCTAAACCTTCTTTTTTCCTCCTCTCCCTCTCTTCCTCCAGACCTATTGGGAAATGCACACAAAGGAATATGGAGGAAAATTAATTCTGTCTATTGACCTCTAAAATGACATTTAAGTGGCAATGACTCTGGACATTTCACTGAGAGAGGAGGAATTTGTGCTTTGAGGTCACACCTCACAGGAAAATAGAGAGGAATGACACATGGGAGCAGAAACAGCTTTATGCTTTACAGGCTGTTAGTTTTAGGTGTTCTGGAAGAGAGCCTTAAACCAAACAGTTATTTTCCCTCATAAAACAGCAGCAGCAGCAGCAATACAGTGGGCACTAACCTTAATTAGGTGATTCTTGCCCTGGGTTCTTTGACTTTATTTCAGATCTGGCCCTCCACAAGAAGCAACCATGGAAATTGTGTCACTGTGAGGTCTTTTTCCATGCCTTGATATCTAGGAATTCTAAGATTTCCTGCTGCCCTTCTGTCCAGCCCCATTCTTGTGGGTATCACAGGCTGAGCCCACAGCACAGGGTCCCTGTAGCTCCCAAGAAAGTGCAGGTGGATAGCCAGGGACAGGAACAGCTTGACCACAGAGAGCCTTGGCTCTGCTTGCTCCCCCAAGCTGTGCAAGCAGGGACCTGCATCCTGGGAACAGGAAGAATCATTTGCAGGATCTTCCATAAGCAGCCAGAGGCAGCCCCAGCTCTCCCCAGCCTGCACTCCAGCAGTTGTTTTAATGCTACTCAGGATCTGGCTGTTGGTTTAGCATCCTGCCCCCTCCTCTCCACAAAGGTCATCAGGAATCTGGAAACACCACAAAAGACTCCAGGCATGGTTATACATTCAATACCTGAACAGTCTTTCTCACTGGGAACGGTCTCGTGAGTTTGGCAGGACAAGGTGGGAGGAGGGGGAGTTAGAGCGAGCCCATGAATAAAGAGAAGAAACAATCTGGAAGTTAAAGTGTTTATTGATGTGTTTAAACTTTGTACATTCCCCACAGACCACACTAAGGAGTTTGCAGGTAAATCTGTGCATAGTGGGAAGAAACACGGAAAGGGGAAGAAAAAATAAAGTCACAGGAAAAATAGAAAAAATACACCACAGGTTACCAGAACCCCCAGATTTAAAAAAGCCGTGAGCATTAACACCAACTATACAAGCATTACAAAGACATGATGATGGTGAGTGAAACAATGCCCCTTTTGGTCTCCTTGGGGCCTATGCATCCCATTTCCCTTAAAGCAGGCAGCATCCCTTTCCCAACACGTCATTCTCTTCCCTCCCCAGCTAAGAGAGCTCTGTGTTTGTCAGCTCCCAAGGTCCCAGTTATTGCAGTGATTTGTCATTTCTGGCCCAGCATCACCCAGGGAGATGCAAAGGCTCAAAAACCTGCAGCTCTTAACTACTTACCATGTTGGTGAGGCAGGAGAGCTGGGGAAATTAGAAAGTAGTAGCAAGAGGGGGCTGTTAATGCCAGGTGAGTACTGAAGGAAACTGGCTGAGAACAGAGGATTTCAATGCAATACCAGAACTTCCAACTCTAGAGCAGAACTGAATCTGGAAGGGGAATGTGCAGACATCAGTATGCACAAACCATGTTCTAACATTCCACTAGAATAACTATAAACAGAGATGCTAGAAGCCTTTTAACTCCTTGCCTCCAGGGAGTCTTGATTCCTAGAGCCCAAGCTGCTAAGCAGCAGGGTGCACACCACTGGCATATGAAGATGAAGGGGGTTTGTTTTTTTCTCTTTTTCTTTTTTTCTTGTTATAAGGAACTTTGTTAGTTACCATTCCCAATTGCTTCCTTGCTTATGCTGTACTAGCTCCTATTCCTAAATTAATCTCTTTGCAACTCCCAGTGAAATTCACTTAAAAAAAAAGGAAAAAAAGAATAACGCTTTATATATAAAAGCCAAAATGACTGAAGAGCCACAACTGTCTCCTTTTTTCAAGGTAGGCTCATACAAATGACCCTCAATATACAGGTGGTCTATCAGAAATAAAAATCAACATTTCCCATTTTTATATATATAGAGCTTGTATCAGACAACAGTACAACAGAACTGGTATTTTTTCAATTATTAAAAAAAAAAACCCTACATCTCAGTCAAATATTTGCAATAGATCCATTTTTCCCATTTAAGGAGATTTATATATCATATTGTTATATTATCATTTCTTCACCCATTTAAAAGAATGGAAATTGCAACTCTACAGTAGTAATTATAGTCTTAATGATCCAGGAGTTCTGAATGTAAGATGAAGTCCTCTTGAAGCAACTGTTGGTCAGTAGTTGATCCAAAACACTGGACTACTTTGGCCCTTTGCCCGGCACCTTTTCCTGTCGGGGCTATTCTATCTTCATCTCTTTTATATCTGCATCTGCTCCAGGTATTTGTAAGTGGGATTCTCGTAGCCATGGTTTTGCATCTTGCTCAGATGCCGCTCCTCGGGAGTGAGCATTGGGTCAACCTTTGGAAAAAACAGGTGACACTTGGTCAAGGAGAACTTCCAGGATTGATTCCACAGAACGAGAGGCAACAGACAAACATTGAGTGACTACTGTGGGGAGCAGTAAAGAGGGAAAAAAGGTGAACTGCAAAAGGTAATGGAGTTGCTTATTCAGGAGCTGATGCCTCCTGCCCACCTAATCCCCTGTGGGGGATGTTCTCCCAAATCTGTCATTGCTCAACAAACACTGCAAATCAGGGACCCACTTCTCTCATTAAAGAGGTTGCTATGATTTCCTGCATGCTTGGGGCATAGGGAAAAGCAGCTTTCTCTGGGCTCCATTAAGTTGTCATAGAAATGTGCAAGGAAGAAGGAGCTGCTCTTCAGCATTTGGCCAATCACAACGTCTTAATCGTCAATTAGCCGGGATGACAAATTGCTGTGGATTGACTGACTGTCTGCCCTGCTGACAATATTGCCTGAAAAGCTCATTTACTGCTAAATCCTACCCTGAGCCAGCCAGGGAAGCCTAATTGAATCCCAGCAATAAGCAAATGCAACCCTGGAGTGGCAGGTGCCAGCACAGCACACTGGGCACTGGCACCAGCACACCAACAAATGAGTGATGATGGTGTCAGCAGGGACAGAGTTAATTCCTACCCAGCCAGAAGCAGAACTCTCCATGGCCTGGCAGCTCCTGCCATCCTCTACCCCCACGCACAAGTGATTCAACACTGACTATTTTCATCCTAACTTATGGAACTGTTTCTCACCTCCACAATTCCATGGCTGATGGTTCCATACTGCCTCTTCCTCAGCATCACCAAGCTGATGACTATAACTGTAGCTATGGCAACAGCAATCACCAACAGCCCAATAAGGGCACTGCTGCTGAAGCCAAAGTCATCACGGAGAGAGTTGTCATTATCCTGGAGGGAAGAAAACAGAGCAGGCTGAGGAAGAGCAATGAGGGAGATGCATTGCTGAACACAAAACCTAAACCACGGCCACTAGTAAGCCTTTGACCATCTGTGGTATCCAGATACGACTGATTATACACTAGACAGTGTATATATATCATCCCTAAGTATTCCACCCCTATATATTTCACCTCTAAATATTCCATCAAAAGGATAACACCTTTCCCCACTTAGCAGCTCTGGACAGACACTGGCCCACATCACTTCCCTATCCCACAAAACACTTTTGTAGTAGGAGTCAAGTTAATATCTAACGTGTTCACTGTTTACATCTGTATGGATAAAGGGCTGTACTGTCACGAGCCCCCAGAACAGCATCCAGGCACCAAACCCTGAATTCATGGTAAAAATGGGAATCAAAATCCATCTTCAGGAGTTTGTCAGTTCCTGGATTCGGCAGCCACAAACGTACCGGCTCATCCACCAGCCCTCCAACACGCTCCGCGTTGAAAATCATCTCCTTCACATCAAGGGTTTCATCAATTACCTAAAAACGGCCACAAAAGTGTTTTATGGAAGGATCCACACAAAACAGGGAGAAGGAAGAGGAAGACAGACAACAGATCTTTAATGAACACTAGCAAAGGCTCAGGACCACTTACCATCTCCCCTCTGCTCTCAATAGTATGGAATATTCTCCAAATCTAATACAGCCACCAGAGAGAGTATTACAGCTAATTACCTCCAGACTACCTCAAACTAAAGCCCCAAAGGGAAAAAAAGCCCAATCAAAAAACAGGTGCTAACTTTGGACCCAGCATTTCTGCTATGTAAGATCTAATCTGCAGCTTTAAAACAGTATTGAAGGGAACTCAAAAGCTGACTTTTTATATTTTTTATACCCATGGAACTGAGGCAAAGTGGCTGTCACTAGAACCTAGAGAATTCTTAACTCTGTGGATAGTTAACTGCTGCTGGGTCGCTCACCTCAGTGGAAAGTGAGGCCTTCTCTGCCATGAAAAATACATGGGAACACAGATGGAACACATCAACATTCAGTGTGTTCAGACATTGAGCTACCTAGTGAAAATAAGGGGACTCTCTGCTTGGGAAAAGCATTCCTAAATCAGAGCATTCTCAGTCTGCCAAAGATCTGAAGCTCTCTCCTTCCCTCCCCCTCCCACCCTTCTGATGCTAATCAGTATTAGAAGCCTACAACAGTCACCAAACTGACTCCCCCACACCATATGGATAACGAACACACTGACATTCTGTGAACTGGAATGAGACATGGAAACAAGCCACTGCTATTAATTAGTGTCCACGGGCAGGTTTAGCTTCACAAAATAAAGGTGGAGAACTCACCACATTTTCATCCACCTTGTTCTTGGTGTTAATCACTTTTTCTTCAGCACCAATCAGCCCGTCCAGCTCGGTCATGCCAGAACCTGCACCAAAAGAGCAAAGAGAGCCCATCAGCCCTTAGGAACATTTTGGAAGGGTCACCTACTCTGTGTAGAGCTGCCACGGATCACGTGTTTAACTGCACAGACCGCTGAGCATTAACCTATCCTCATGCTGCTGTGTCAGATGGCAGCTCACAAGCTACAGTGACAAGTGATTAGGAGAGCTGTTAATGAGGGGAAATGAGGTGGCAATGAGAGGAGCAGACAGGACTCATCACCAAAATCAGGCTGAGGTGTCAATCCAGACAAACCACACTGTTAAGTGCTTCTGTTAGATGGCCCCAGACAAGGCCTAACACACAGTAAGGGCTGCAGGTGTCACCCTGGGTCACCAACACCCCTCCGTGACCCTGGACAGGAATGGACACAGATCCATCTGCCAAGAGGCAGCACACAGGGAATGCCTGCAGCATCGCCCGTTCTGCTGGAGTCAGGCGCACCAGCAAGTGCCTTGGGAATGAGAATTCCAAGGTCACCCGGCATGGCTCTGTAATGAGCTGCTGTCCCATACCTGGCACAAGCCCAGAAACAATAAATCCCAGGGCAAGGGAGGAGCAGAGAACTACACCAGCCTTTGTACTAGAACACTACTACCCCACTTCCAGGCTGGAAGCAGCACTGGCTCAAGAGAAGAATATCAATTAACAGAAGGCTTTGCATAAACTGTTTTGATCCAAAGCATTTATAAATAGATCAGATCAGTAAGAGAATCTGATGCAAACTGCTCTGACCTGACACAACGCAGCACGTTAGGAGAATACCAGTGTTGCAATGGACAATGTAATTTGTCACCACTGTGATGCCCTAGTACAAAAGCAGAACAGCAATGCCTCAAAACAGCAGAGGGATCTTTCCAATGATGTAGGGGAAATTCTACTACAGCGTTCCAGGCTTTGCTGGTGACTGCAGGCTCCCCACTTCACAACTGCTGAGCTTACAAGGTGCCCAAGACATTATGTCAACTGCTGCTGGAATTGGCAGCATGTTCTTTGATGAGATGCAAGGAAAGGCTACTTGGCCTCAAGGCAGTTTTTACAGTGATGAGCTTGTGTTGCCTGAAAATGCCACAGAAATAACATTTCATGATGAAGTATCTCAGGTTTTAGTGCATCACACTTGTCTTTGGAGGCAGTAATCAGATTCCAAGCACGGCCAAGACTGCCAGTCCGACTTCCCATAATTATTGAAGCAGGTCATGTTATTATGGAAGTCAAGGATTGGGATTTCCAGGAGAAACAAGCCACAAATGGTTTGCACAGAACTACTGTATCAGCTTTTGGCCTATGGTTGCTTTAGTCCAGTCTCAGGAGCCAACCCAGCAGAGTTCTCCAGGGCGGCTGAGAGTACAACTTCTGCTCTGAGCTCTGATATTTGTCTCAGTGTGCTGCACCAAGTAACAGACCCAGTCTATGTAGCTCAAAGGCATAGTTTAAATTGTATACCTCACATGGAAAAAAAACAGAAACACACCTGCACAAAATCCCCCCTGCCCACCCCACCAACCCAAAACTCCCTTGAATCCCTTGAGCAATTCAATAAAAAGGGAAAGGGAGAGGAGGAACAAGTGTAGGACAGTTGTTGTCCACAGGTCATCAGAGACCTATATTTACCCAGACAGGAAGAACTAGGACAAATTTATCATCCTCAAGTCAACGAAGCAGTTGTCCAGAAATTTAATAAATAATAAAATCAAACTAAAGTCTGAACCAATTCTTGCCAGAGCAGTCAGCACACTGTACACTGTTCCACAAGAGAGATGAAGGTGACTTACGTTTGCAGAGAAACGCAGACAATGAAATAGTTTCAAGCTACTTGGCCTTCACTGTGTTACAGAACTACGTGTGCTAACATGGAATGGTTATTAGCAAAATCTTTTGCTCTCCTTTGAGATTTACACAATATATTTGGAACCAAAGGCAGATTAAAACAGTGGGTTTACTCCACACACAGCTCATGCAGCACTACTCTGCACGAACCTCCCTTTTCTACTGATCTTTCCCTGATTTGACATCACTAACAGAGACATTACTTAATGCTAATATTTATGTGCTGCTCTTAAAGCTGCTGTTTAGCCAGGCACTGAGTTATTGCAGAATTTATCCTGAGTTAAGGGAGAAATGCAAACCACACACACTTTGCTGGTATGGAGAGATGCTACATGTGGGAAGGTGATGCTGAGGAAAGCACAAACATGAAGGAGGAATCTCTTGATTTATCTGTCCCATACTAGCTACACTCCATAATGACATTTAGATGGAAAACAGCCTGTGTCCTGAAGAACACTCATTCCTTGTTTAGTGGTGTCATAGGGCATCAAGGACAGGTTCCACAGGAAGCAGCAGAGCCTCTGGACTATTCCCCACCAGCACAGCAGGGTTTCATCTGAGACGTGTCACACGTGGAGAGATGCAAAGCACCACTGCAGACACTGGCCAAGGCCACCCTTCCCAAGGGCTAAGAGCCACTCCAGGCACTCCAAGACCCTTGGGAGCCCATCAGGGAGGAACACAGACAATTAGATGCTCAGACTAGTCGGCTTCTTTAACACTAGGCCTAAACAAGCAAAACTGAACATAACTGATCTAAGTGAAAGCGGGGAAATGAAAATCAAGGTGAGTATGGAACTAAAATGAAGCTATCAAACACACTGAGGAGATAGGAGAGTGACTGAAAGCACTGTGAGGGAGCAGCTTAGAACCAACCTTTTTTCATTGGATGGTACAAATCCGGCTGAGGATCTAGCAGGAGGGAAAACAAAAACAAAAATAGCAGAGAAAGGAGATTAAGAGAGAAAGGAAAAAGGGCTTGTGCATGATTTCTGACTCAGACCCTGGGAAAAGCTTTTAGTCTACAGCTTTAAGCTCAGGACTCTGTTCAAGCTTTTTTAAAATAAATACACACACACACCAGCTGTCAACACCCAATGATACAAAAAATAGATATACATAATTAAAAAAAAGGGAATTCCTTCAGCCCTTCAGCAGGTCACAGCACATGGATTTAACATTACACAAGAATGTTTTTGTTAAAGACTGGAAATTAATTCCAGAGTCAAGACACTGTAAAAATTTAACACTCACTGCAAAGAGAGGCCAATTTTGCAAAGAGAAGAATCAGGAAATCATTAGAACAGCTCAGCAAACATTACTTGCAACACTGCATCTCCAATGAGAGTCCTGTCAGGGCAACTGCTTTATACTCTACATCACCTAAAGAGATGGAGCTTTTTCTGTTCCAGTTGAGTTTACCGTCTAAGGAAAACCACCAGTGAACCCAATGTTCAGTTCCACATACCTTCACTTTCAGGCAAGGCTGGGAAGGTTTTCACCTGGAATGGGTGGAAAGGTTTGCCATCCAGGGGAATTTCTTCACTCTCCTCAGAGCTCACTCTGACATCCACCTGGGACTCAGAAATGGAGGATGTGAACTGATCCATGTCTGCACGCTGCTCCTGTAGCAGCTCATCTGAAAGGAGTAAGAGGAATTATTACACAAACTGCATGAAACCTGGCAGCGACAGAGAGAGGCAGATGGTTTGAACCAGGCTGAGGCAGGACTGCAGGGAACACTGCTCAGGGCTGCCAGGTTATTTTATCTTGCATATCTCATCTGGAATTCTCAGGAAAGGCGTTGGTTAGAAATGCATTCAAATAAGGGCCAAGAGGTTTGATGTGGCAAGAGGTTTTGGCAAGATGGGATTAACCTGTAAGGGGAGAAAGCATCTGGGTTTTTTTTATGGATCTTTTTCATCTCCCCTGGCACTTTGCTATTTTGAACATTGTTGATTTTTTTTTTAAATGGACAGTGAAAATTCTTTGGAACAAGCTGTTCTGACTGGCTATTTTGTAACATCCAGACAGTATCTTCTCTGATCCCAAGTGCTTGTTGTCGAGGTCACCCTCTCAAAACAAGAGAGCAATCTTTTGGATATAAAAACTTGGGAGTCTTTACACAGCAGCACAGGGGCTGGCACACACACTCACCAATCTCATCCTGGATTTCTTCAGCCACATATGGCACCTTGTAGAGCAGAGACAAGCTTTGATTCATCCGTTCCTCAATCACATGAAGATGTGTCATCACCTGCAGATGTAAAAGAGTGTGTTGGAGTAAGCAAAAACTGTCAGTCACTTCACTGTACCAGTTCTTTCCTTCTCAGTAAAATATCTATTACTGGTGGATCTGCCATGGTAGGCAATAGGGGCACAAGTCCATCCAGTCCAATTCTCTGACTGATACTCTCACACTTCACTACAACTGGCTGTCCGTAGACAGTGCTCTCAGGAGCTTGGGAAATGTTGGGAATAAGACAGGATTCAGTTGACCCTCACTGTAACCAGCTCCCCACTGGAAACACTAAAATGCCACCAAAGCTGGTATTTCCCATAAACCCAACATAGTCCTAATTCATGGATTATCATTCCTGACTGCTAGAAAAGATACAGGCAAAAGGAGCAGACAGGATATTTTATCAGCTCTGGTTTCAGAACAAAGGTGTCTTTCAAACCAACTGTGGCACTACATTTGTCCTACACCCACTCATGGCAGCAGTGTTCTGCCTTCCTTTGAGAAATACATTCAAGTTCTGGGCAAGCTCAAATCACTCCTCCCAAGCACATTAAATCCAGCAGTGAAGTCAGGCCTGACCTGAAGAGGGTGCTGCATAATCAAGGATCAAGGAGAGCAAGGAAAATATTCACACGGATGGCCAAACATTGCAAAAAGCTAGAGAGTCAGATGGATCTGTTTCACAGTCTGATGTGTTGCTTGACCTTTTAGAGCAAGGATGAAAACAATTTCATTTTGCATGTGGCAGCTTGTCAATCAAAGAAATCAACTGAGGAGCTTGGAGTGCATGTGAAAAGTAAAGGGAATGGAAATTGAACTGTACCACCCACATCCCTCGCATCTCGATTTGTTGACACTGCAGCCTTCAGAATAAATTAAGGACTGTTTAGGGTTTAGCTTAAGAACACAGTTCACAGACTCCCTCCTGGGCTGTGGCAGCAGCAGAACAAAGCACTAGGCCGGGCTGAGCTTGACATATCTCTGAAAATGTGACCATGAATTCCACATGGAGAGCCAAGCATCATCATAACCACCACAGCTGCCACCTCTCCTCCTGGGGCTGAGCAGCTTTACAAGAATCCCACAGGCAGATGGACCCCAGGAGACATGAGGTGAAGGTTCACTGCCAGCACCCAGAAACAAAGTGGGACCCATGGAATCTGCCACCTCCCAGTGTGAGGCTTCCTTCTGGAAAATCACCGTGACACCACTCTGCCTCTCACCAGAGATGACACCAACAGGCTCCAGACTCTGTCCTACCCTTAAGCCAGGATATTTCCACCTCCTGGTTATACAGTTTTTTATGCATTTTTTCTTCAGTGCCTCTTTCTTCCTCTTGGCAACACTGGATGTGCTCCACTGCACTGTCTTCCTGCAGCTCTCCATTCTTTCTTCTTGCTTATTTCGTGCATTGCAGAATTCAAAGATACACAGCATATCAACCACAAACTGGGACTAGGAAAACATTCCTAAAGCTGCAACTGGACAGTGAGTTCTCTCTGAACCTTCCAAACACATCTTTCAGTGTTAACAGATCATCCTTGATTTGAATTCTGAATCAGTTGGGCCTTTCACCATTTTAAAACAAGTATCAATATAATTGCAAAGACTTGCAGAGTATCTGCAATGTAAATGTACAATGGCCAAGATTGAAGCAACATATGCACGTGCACCACCCAGGAGAAGGAAAAGGAATTTCTGTCTGTTCAGAAGTAAAATACAGTGTAATGGTGTAGTGGGTCTAGTGCTGGCCAAATGCCAGTGCACCCACTAGAATTATTTACTCATTTTCTCCTGTGAGATAAGGATTAGGAGGAGAGCAAAGCAGGCTCAAAACTTTAAAGGACGTTAAAAAAAAAACCCAAACTTAAATAACAGAATTAAAAGAAAAAATATAAACCTTCAGAATAAACCTTCAGAACACTTCTCCTCCCCCAACTTTCTTTCTCCCACTGACAACATAAAGAGACAAATTTGGTATTTCCAGTCAGTTTACCACTTTTAAAATAAGCTTTCTTCAGCTAACTTAGGGAGAGGAGTGTCTCCTCCCATGCCATGGAGACGTTCTCAAAAAACAGTTCTCTTCTGATTTTCATTTTCACAAATAGCTGCCACCCAGAAATCTGCAATCATGAAGTCCCTCCCATGGTTTGGCAGTTTCCCATAACTACCACTATTGGTAATTTCAGCTTATTGGGGTGCAATTTTAAGGATGAGCCGTTCTAGTATAGAAAAAAAATTATTTTATCTCAGGGAACAGAGGTCTTTCTTCTTCCATTCCTCTGGCATGGTTTTTCATCTCTCTCATTTCTCTCTGTTCAAGCTTCTCATTGGATCACAGATACTTCAACATCTGCTTGCTTCAACATGGGTGTCTCTGCTTATAGCTGTGGTTAGAATGCTACATCCCTCCAATGCATTCCATGCATTACAGGGAGGAAAAAAGTCTGATGCATCACTTATATCTCCACCATAGCCTTACAAGAGAATTTCAGCCCAAGACTAAGGCATCTCCTCATTCTCCTCCCATCAGGGATTTGACTCCATCTTCACTGACTTTGGTGTCTCCATGTTCTTTTCTTCACCTGTCTTCACCCTTTCCTTTTCCTCTCACTCAAGAGAGGGTTGATGTCTGCAAGTTTCATCCATGCACTGGGAGAGTGAATTCTCTTGCCCAGGCCTGGTGACGGCCGTGTGCTCTCTGGTGGGTGGCAGTCACTCTGGCTGCATGGCTGCTTTCAGTTGCAGCCATGGGGCTGCAGAGCTGCCTCTGTTCTTAGCCACAAAGCTGAGAGGAGCCAGCCTGGCCACCAGCTGGGGTTGGAACTCAGTGATGGCAGAATCTCAGCCGAGCAGTGCCACACTGCAGGCTGAGCTGACCGGGCAATGTGGCAGAGCAGGGCCTGGCCCTGCCAGTGTCCAGTTACCTACTCAAAGGCTGGAAGCAAGAGAGTTTTTCCCAGGCCTTGTTTGTTTTTAAATGAGATTTCAGAGACCCATGTTCAGTTTTAAGTGGTTTACCAGGGTGTCAATACTCCAAACTAGCCAGCTGATTGGTTCTGTTGGATCCAGAGGAAGCTGTTAGCAGTCCTCGCAGAGAATCACTTCTGTAACTGAGGGATTTCCTCTCTAACTAAAAACCAAGCTATGTTAAACCATGACAAATGGTACAACATAAACTCATCAAAACCAGACTTTCTGATAAAATTATCAACATTGATCAAGTGCTTGGAAAGGGTTATGAATTATGCTTTGGAAACCAGGCAGTAACTCTGCAGAGGCATGAGGCAATTCCCACAAAAACCCCAAACAAAGGCACTATGAAGTACAAGCCTAAGGAAAGGAAAACATAGACAGTTGGAAGTGAGGAAGTCTGTTCAAGATACTAAGTCCCCAGCAAATAAGTTTCCAGAGTGCTTGATAAAAGGAAACATAGAACTGATACTGTCCTAGTTCTAACTCCTCAACTTGTCACTGTAACCAACTATGTATAAAATAGAGTTTAAATTTTTAACAGAGTCAGATATCAAGGAAAACCACGCAGAGAGCGTGTCTGGTGACAGGAAGTAAGCAAGGGAGAGAAGGAGAGGTCCACAAGGATGAAGCTGCTGTGGTACCCAGGAACACAGCTTCCAGAGCCTCTGACAGCCAGGTCTGGGCAACAATGGCTCTCTTGACAGAAACCTGCTCGTACCTGGGATTTCATCTGTGCAGCCTTCTCCGGATCCACTGCCAGGACGTGCTGGTAGTGGCGGATGGTGTGCAGCCTGTCCTTGTTCTCAGCACGGACATAGCGCTTCAGGGCCTGCAGGATGCGGTGGGGCTGCAGAACAGGAGCAGGGAACAGGTCAGACCACTGGAGTCAACCCAAAGCCACAGCTGAAAACAGCACTTCAGGTGTGAGCCTACTTTGGTGCTGGACAGATGTGTCACCTGCACTCACCCCCTGGGTTTGTTTTTTTTTTAACTAAGCCTGTTTGGCTCAGAACATTACACATTGTGAATGGTGCCTTACGGACACCAAACAAAGCAGAGTTTTATTCCTCAGGCAGGAAGGAGAGGGAGCCAATTACAGACCCACTGCTAAGTCTGCAGCACCAACTTCCACAATGCAGAAGCTTTCCTAGGAACAAATTCCAAATTTTTGCAAGTTACAGGCAATATTCTCACCAAGACATTCCCACCTGCCATCCTACCCAGTGCTATCCTACTGGAAAATGTGTTGGGAAGAAACTCACACGTGGTGGGTCAGCCTGCAGGGCAGCCAGGTAGTTCTCCAGGGCGATGCGACGGCGATCGTTCAGCATGGCCTCCACACGAGCCAGGTGAGTCTCCACCAGCTGCTGCTTCTCACTCGCTGCTTCTTTCTCCAGAGATTTCACCATGGCCTGGAAGTGCTAGAACAAAGAAAGTAATCTGCAAACAGTTGCACCCAAAGTAATTCATTTCACCGTGGCCTGGAAAGTGCTAGAACAAAGAAATGCACTGTGTGACCAAAAACTCCTGAAACCCCTTAGAACTAACAAAAACTATCAAACTACACATCCAACCCATTTACAATTAAGAGAGAAAAGCATGGAGAAATGCTGATGCAGATTTCATCTCTGCAAATTCAGTCGTGATACTCTGCCTTCCAAACTTCCTTCACAACCAATTTCAAAGGCCTGAAGAGTGAAAAGGACCTGGTACATAAAGTTCATGTTGGGGTTGGGAGATCCAGGCTGTTTGTGCTGAAGAACTGACACAATATTGCAGGGTCTTTCCCTCGACCCTGCAATATGAGAACAGGACTGATCCCTTCAGCCTGGACCCATTAATTTGAATTTGCAAATGTTTACAAAGGTATTGCATAGGGAATTTTCCATCAGCACACCTTCAGATCAAATCTCTCTGTATTCTTCTAGAAAGGTCATAACCCTCATTTCCAAACCAACCAGAACAGTCCACTAAGTGTTATGTTTCAATGGAGATAATGACAAACTTTTGGATTTGCACATAGTTCCAAACAGTGACTTATATTAAAAAATGCAGACAGACAACTGTGTCCCAGAATAAAATCCAAAGAGGGCTTAAAAGCTGGAGTCAATCACTTAGTTGTATATTGGTTTGAGAGAAATTCACAGAGTTGTCACTGCCAGAAGAGCCTTCCCCTAATGATCCCACACTGCAATCTCTCATTAACTTCCCAGTTCAAATGAACGCTCCTCATAAGGCACAAGATCAGCATTTTGGCAGCAAACCAGCTTTATCTGCTGTCTAAGCTGTTTTCACTAAGTCTGCCCGAGCAGGAAATGTGTGCCCAGAGAGCCAGTGCTGACTGAATCAGACTCTGAGGCCAGTGGTTAGTGCAAAACAGGCCAAAGGTCTGAAATTACAATTTGGCTCCACTGTTGCTACGCTTGAGAAGCGAGATCACTTTCTACTAGTGTGTGTAGGAAAGGACCTGGCATAGTATCAGATGATCTCCAGTTTTAAGAACAAAGCAAGCAATTGAATCAAACCTCCTCTAAAAGGCAGCTGTTAACAGAGCAGGAAGGTTGTTCTTGCATCTCAGTTGTCTTTTGGCTCTGAATATTGCAATCGCCCTCAGTAACTTTCCCCTTTAGGTTCTTCCACTCTTACCTGGATCAGAGTCTGCCTTTCTGCCTTGGGGAGATTCACAGCCTGGTGCTCTGCTTCCTCCCACTCCTTTTTCACCTGGATAGGAAAAGGACACATGAACAAGACCCAAATTTAAATCTTATCTTTATGAGCTGATCTGCCTTCACAGGCAGATCCTAGCACAGCCTGTCAGGGTTTTGACAGCACAAAAGAGCTGTTGTGGGGTTTAAGCCTAGCACTTAATCCCTCTGAGTAACAAGCCAAGCTTCACAGAATCCAAGAGGGTTTGGGCTGGAAGGGACCTTAAAGCTCATCTTGTTCCACCCTCTGCCAAGGGCAGGGACACCTTCTAGTAGACCAGATGGCTCCAAGCTCTGCCCAACCTGGCCTTAAGCACTTCCAGGTATGAGGAATCCACACCCTCTCTGGGCAACCTGTGCCAGGGCTTCAGCACTCTCTGAGTAAAGAATTTCTTCCCAGCATGTAATCTAATTTCTCTCTCCCAACACTGGAGAACTAAAAATCTGACTCCCATGCTGTGGTCATACTGAAAGAAACACACAGAAGGCTGGAGACTGGAAAGCAAGCCACTTCACCACCCATTTTTCCCAGTTGTCCTAGGTGACTCCCTAAACCAGGACAGCAGTAAAACAGGGCAGCAACCCTAGAGAGGAACAAGGGCACAGCACCAAGCCTGAAGGCCGACACTCACCCGGTCCATGCGGTTGTGGTGCCTGACCTCCAGCTGCTCCTTGGCCTTCTGGAAGCGGGCATGCTCATTGTCATCAGCAGGGGTTTCAAAGTAGACATCCACATCATCAGTTGGCACTGAGTGAAGAGGGAAGGGTAAACACAGCATCAGAAACCTGCAATCCTGGATTGCAAAGGGCAAGGAGAGGAATCTCCATGCCTGCCTAATTAACAGTCTGGCAAGCTGAACCTACTGAACCACCACCTTCCAGAGTCCGTTTTGGAATCTTTACGGTGCCAATTTTCTGTCCTACATCAGCTCCGTCAGCCCAAATGGCAGCAATGACCACAGCTCCCAACACTGTTTGGTGTGCACAGAGCTGAGGCAAGCAGCACTCAGCTCCAGAAACACAGTGCCTGGCATGGCAGGATAAAAAATTCATTTTCCCTTCCCTTCCACATTGGCTTTGGGTGGTTTAAGCGACATTCTGTGCATTAGCTATTTCCTGACAAGCTGGCTCCAGACATCATTAATGTGATTGGGGAGTTCAACAATAAATATGCACAAAACCAGTATTTTACACTTCAAACCTACCTTCCCTACCAGATGTACCATGCAGGACTTACAGGCAACAATATTAGACAAGACAGCAACAGAAGGAGGCTGAGTGTGACAAAGTGACTTGTCCAGTACACTGGATGGTTTGTAACTTCAAGACACCCAAATTCAACACGGGGAAATAAACAAAATTTCAGAACTGAAAAACTTCAAGCATCTACAGAATCGACATCAGGAGCTCTGTATTCTATATACTGCAGTTCAGGAAGTGCTGAAAGTACTCCTGTGCTACAGTTCTAGGAACTACACATCCCAGAGCCTTTCTGAAAGATTTGTAGCAAACATGATGCACTCTCTTGCTGCCCTTTGATTGAGGGAAGGCACAAAGGGACGGTTAAGGCAACCTGTCATCCATATTAGTTATTTGGGTGGAAAATCCTCCAACATGTCATTAAAGACAGCATGCCTCAGAAAAAAATTACCTGGCACTTCAGCATGAACACTGGGTAAGAGTTTAGCAAGCATTGCACCCCCAACCTTCCCTCTAACTAGGGGGAAATAACGACAACATACAACACAGGCACTATTGTTGTGTGCAAGGGACAATGTCATATCAGTCCTGTATTTTGGCCCTGCTCCTGGCATTTCTGAACCAGGCCTGGACACAGAGAACTCTCTTCCCAACCCCAAATCCTTCTGTAACAGGACAATCTTTTGTACAAAAAGCTCCTGACATCCACATCTTTTCTTTCACTGCCTCAGTTAGATCAGCCCAATCTAAAGCACTTGTATGAAGCACATTTTGTAAACAGGATTATGGCTGTATAGTCAGGCTGCCAAGCCCCAGATAACACAAAAAGCCTTTCAAAAGCTTTAATGGTAGCTGAAGTGGAAGTGCTAGAGTTCAACAATAAGATTAATAAGGAGGTTAAAATGTTTTTGGTAGTTTTATCATCTGACATAAAAGCCAGTTGAAATTGGTGCCAAAAACCTTAAGCACTCAAAAACACAGGGATTGAGTTGTGATTTGTCTTTCATACCAAGCTGAAAATGGGAATCTGAATTCTATACCACTGGTCTGATATTTTCCAAAATTAAAATAGCAAGAAAATCCCTACTACCGAGGGAACAGTAGCCTGCTTTTCAGAATCTACCATGGAATGTATATGCATGGTAACCCAACTAGGGAAAGCAAGGGCTTCCTTAAATATATTTTGATTAAAAAGCCAGCTAGGCAAGGGGTCAGAGACAGCCCCCAGCCCCTGCTATAGATCTGGAAGAGGACAGCTGAGGCCTCAGCAAGAGTTGCAAGTCACCAGGGAGCACAGACAGCATATGGTGAGGGGCACCTTCCTCAGGAGCAACCACCCTACAGACCTAGGGAAGCGGAGACAGGAGGGGACTGCTGCAAAGGGACAGACACCAGAACCAAAGGGAAAAGCTACAGACGGGTCCTCTACTGCCCAAGGAAAGGAGGAGGAGACACCACACGCCAGACAGACAGTGGCCAGCTGCAAAAGGCCAGTGGGAGGCAGGACTTACTCATCTTTTTACACACAGCCATACAATACTCCTCTGACTCAAAATTGTTCCTGTTGCCTCCGCAGCCTCCATATATAAAGCGAATGCATTTTCTCTTGTTAGGATCGAAGTACCAACGAGGCATCACAGCCCGGCAGGGCCCTGTCATGGCCTCCTGGGAGCAGACAGCTGTATGGAGATGGGTGAGAACATGAGCTGGTGAGGAGCACAGGCCTTGCCCAGCGATTTACGTGATGCAGAGGTGGCTCTACTTCACCCCTTCCTCGGAGGCACCGGCCTCAGCATCGCTGCTGCACCAACCCAAGGGCTTCTGTCAGTTTTGGGGGGTTTAACATTCCAAAGCATCCATCACAAGCTGGTCAGGGAGGTGTCTGCATGAGGTGCTTTGGAGATAGCCAAGCAGCTCACTCTGTCTCTACATGGAGCTCTCATCTGTGAGAGATTTCTCCAGAGCCAGGAGCTGGGACAGCAAAAACCTGCTCTGCTGCTGCCACAGCATTATGCCCCAGGTGCCCCGGTGGAAGAGCCTCTGCTCCATAAAACCAACAGCATGGAAAGCCAGGCAATTAGGGCTGCTGAAACCATCAAAGGATGTCCAGCTCACTGCACTCTGCCTGGACAGACACTCCACATCTTACAGGGCAGGTGCAGGAGTAAGTGAAAAAGAAGGCTAAACAAAGGGAGTGATCTCCATGCCAGCCTCAGACACTGAGGTTTTAAGGTTTGAAACATCTATGCACCAAATATTAAAACTTCATATAGCCATGGCACTGGGAATGCTTCAGGGTGAGCCAGCAATAGCAGCTGGGCTGTTTGGAGGCAAGAGAGCAGATATAGTGTCTAAATTAGCAACTGTTCATGGTTCTTCAGGGAAAAAAGACTGTATACCCCCAAAACAGACACCCCAATCATATTCCTCCAAGCCACTTAAAACACCTGCAAATCTGCAACAGCCCTGTACACATATGAGCTAAGCCTTGTTTCAGCAAGGAAAATTATCTGCAGCATGCTGGCATTTTACCAAAAAGATGCGAGAACTGCTGGCAATGATTCAGTGATCTGTAGCTAATTGAATTTCATTCCCTCTCTGCTCCTCCCTCCTCTGCAGACACTTTTACATACAAAGTGTAGGACATCACATAATGCTGAGGCACCACACCAGGAGCCCACTGCAAGGGCACCTACCACTCAATAAAAGCTGCCACCAGCACAGTAGATTCTATTACTGCAGAAAGTACACCTTAACATATAATAAAGTTAGGGCAGTTGTGCTGGCTGCCTTTCTTTGGTGGAAGAGAAGTGTTTATGCAAAAGCAGCACCAGGGATGTTCCTCACCCTTAAATGACCAGATAGCACTTCTACAGAGCGTGGCCCACCACTTCCAGTTTTCGCATTTTAAACTGGTATAAACCACCAGATTTTAAATTTACAGTGCACCCCAAATGTCCCTTTAAGATTTTCCAAAATTTGCAGATATGGCTTTTCTGACTCATCACTGCACCTTCATGAGGTGCTTGTTCAACATGCCAAACACTGGGCTTCCTGCCAGCAGAACTGCTGTTTATCTGGAAACATATGGCCCATGCTCTAGAGAGTTAATTTCAGCACTTCAAACAAGCATCATCAGCTTTCCTCTGTTTGCTAACTTATCTGGCAAATAAAACTTCTAAGTGGCACTTATTGACTTGATCAAAACCCCATCACTAACTGACAGCCAACAGGAATGATCTCAAGGGAGCAGGAGGCCTGTGGACTGGAATGTGTCTTACATTTCATGTCACTGCTCACTTCTTTTTCGGCCATAGCCTTGTCACTGCTGGGCTCTGTAGGGGTCTCATCATTGTAGTCATCAACCTTGTAGCTGTCATAGTAATAATCATGGTCTTCCACCACATCCTCCTCCTCTTCCCCTTCATCATCCTCATCCTCATCTTCCTCCACAGCTGTTCCTGTGAAGTCTTCTACACCTGCCTCTGTAGGGAACTCACTGGAGGGACACAGAAAAATTAGGGAGTAAAGTTAAGGCTAATCACTTGGATGTACCAGAATAATAATTCTTTCCATCTGTTCTAGAAACACCAGAAATGGGAAAAATAAGTGTACCAGCTATTGATTAGCCCATCACTCACAGCAAGAGGACATGCCTCATTACACTCCTGCTGCTGCAGGCAAAGCTTCTCTGTGGCTCTGGCTTCATGTGGGCTCTTTCTATTTTTCAGAAGTGAAAGTCTAACCTTGGAGCAGGTTCCTACTGTAGAATCACAGAATAGTTTGGGTTGGGAGGATCTTAAAGCCCATCTCGTTCCAGCCCCTTCCCAGGGCAGGGACACCTTCCGCTGTCGCAGGTTGCTCCAAGCCCCATTCAATCTGGCCTTGGACACTTCCAGGAATGCAGCAGCCACAGCTTCTCCAAGGCAGCATGTGCTGGGGCCTCACCATCCTCACAAGTAAGAATTCCTTCCCAGTATCCCATCCAACCCTGCCCTCTGGTGGGGTGAAGCCATTCCCCCCTGTCCCGCCCCTTCAGGCCCTTGTCCAAAGACCCTCTCCAGCTCTCTTGGAGCCTGTTGAGGCATTGGAAGGGACTCCAAGATCTCTCTGGAGGCTTCTCTTCTTGAGGCTGAATGACCCCAATCTTCTGTAGGGATGAAGGGAGAGGGGGTGTTTGGCTCCTCCAGTGAAAGGGGCACTGCAAACCTCTTCAAGCTCACGATATTCCTTTAAGAATATCAGAAGCACAGAAATTTGCTCAATCCTCACCACAAGGGAGTTGCTGTGTGAAATATTCCCAAGCAGCAGCTTCGTGGTACAAAGCTGTCAATATCTACACCAGTAAGAACTATACCTCTTGTAAAGGTCATAGTCTTCGTCCTCATCCTCCTCCTCCTTGGACAGAGCCTCATCCACAACCTTAGTCTGAGGACAGCACACATATTCTGTTCCGTGGAACTGGTCCACCCCGCAGGGCAGCAGCATACCATAGCTGTGCAGGATCATCCCTTCTGTCAGACAGGCCTGAAAGGGAAGCCCATGTATGTCAGTCCAGCATCGTGCTCTTCCTTTGGATCAAGCTCAAGTTTGCCTATCAGAGATCCCAAGAATGGTTTAAGTTTTACAGCAAAAACAACAGCAACATATGACGTAAATCTGAACATCAAAGGAAAGTGGATTTGAAATTTATAGCTTAAAAAGAAAATAAAAAACCAGGAAAATCCCAGATTCAGAAACACCCAGTACTTCCTGATGTTAACGTTTCACACCCTGGCCCCAACAGCTGCTGGTTTGTCAACCTGACAAAGCTCAGGAAAAAAAACCTTTTGTGCCAGCTCAAGGGAGAACACTTGAAAGAACCAGAAAGAGTGTTTGCTGGGCTGGCCATTTCATTAAACTTTCTCTATTAAACTTTACATTGGAGCAAGTGAATAATTGCTCAAATAGACTTTGTGTCAAGATCATTTTACCATGATGAAGATGTAGATGAAAACCAATCAGATAATTCAAGAAAAAGTCAAATGTAAACTATGCTTAGACATTATGTCTATACACTTCTCTTAAGCTAACGAAATACTTGGCTTTGAGGTGCCCAGAAAAGAATGAAGAAAAGCTTCGTTATACCCATCAGAACCCTTTTGTGCCTTGCTTTGTTACAGCACAATTTTAAATGAGCCAAATATGGCTGGAAAAGTTCTCCAACTACATTGAAAGTAAATGATTTTTCAATTTTCTAGACATTAACAAGCTTACCCTCAATTAAAAGACAAATCCTCTAGTACAGCTTTATTTAGACGGATTTTTGCTCGCAGGATTTTAAAGAAATAGGAATCTTAAGTGGAGCATCCTTAACCTCATCTAGTTAACAACTGGTCTTTGTGTTATTTTTTCTACAATTATTGCTTCTACAAAATGGAAAACATGCCCACTCTCATGATCTTGTTTTTATTACCCCAACTTCAAATGGGAGTGCAGAGCTTTCACAACAGTTTAGCTAGTCAGATAAAAAAACACATACCCATCCCCCCAAAACCACCAGCTAGATTTATTCTGAGAATATAATCCTTCTCTTATGTAAAACCTCCACTAATCAGTCCCAACAAAAATCACTTTGCTCCCAGGCAAGCCCTCCCAACCAAATCCCCAGCAGAAGGTACATTAAAGCATAATGTGCAAAAAATAGGAACTATCCTATGCCCACTGCATCTCCCTGGAAGAGAAAAGAAAGAGGGATGAACCATTGGTTAAAGCAGTATCCCAGAGAGCTGATTTCAATTCCTAGCTCTGTGATAGGGATAAACTATTTAGGTCAGCTTTTCATGAAGAATAACTCAATTGCTACACAGGTTTTTTTAAGTCACTTGAGCACTTTTAAATTTTTATTTCCTTGCTGTCTGTCTCAGTCCATTGACTGGAACATCGGAATAGCAATCCAGAGAGAAACATGGCTGTGCTCCAACACTACAAGCATCCGAGTGGATGGATCCAGAATAAACACTCCTGTCCCAGTGGCTCCATTACCTCCTTTGCCACAGTGTGCCAGTGCTGGTGGCTTTCGCACACATCCATGCGCTCCTTGTGGAAGAACCGGCATTTCTCGGGAACCAGCAGGACATCACTTACAAACTCACCCACTGAAAAACACAATGGCCACAGTTCACACTTGTTCAGCTTCCAACAGCAAAGAAAGCTTCCATCAGAACTCCCCACACTGTGCTTGTGCCTTGAGGGCTTGGTAGATTCTTAAAGGTGACAAGTTACACCAGCTCTGAAAATTATTTCTGAGAATATAAAGAAATACAGAGCCTCAGAGATTCCAAGGTGAAATCATGAGCACCGGGTGACTGGGCTGACCCCTAAAGCTGAATTGAAGGCAGAGTTTAAAGTGCAAGTTAATAAATAGTTGTTCTTCCATGAAAGGATTAACTGAAGAGATTTCACTCAAATCTTTGAGAAGACTGTGTCTGCACTATGAAGTTTCAAACTACTTAATCACCTATTTTCAAATGAGCTGCATCATATCAAAGTTCCCTCGTGCCATTTACTGCTGTAACAGCCTGGGAATTTTTATATGCTGAGAGTGTTATCCATGTTTTCAGTACTTGAGCAAGACTTGTTTGGGTTTTGTTTGTTTTGTTTTTTTTTCCAGATGGTTTAATTCAAGATCAACTGCAGCACATTCACTGCCCTAACCAAAACACAGAGGGCTGGAAAATAAAAACTGCACAGCCTAAATATCCGAGTATAACCAGTCAGCAAATACATTGCATTCCAGTATCCAGATAACCACAACCTCACTAGCATGAGGAAGCTTTGACACAATCTTTGTGTGAAACCCAGATGTCTGCTTTTGAGGAAGATGGGAGAGAGAGAATCTCTCTGCTGTACAGACTCTACTTTAGTTGGACTTAAAAGCTATTTAGCCTGAATTTCCATCATCATTCTGTTTGGTACTAACACATATGAATTAAGGATCAGAATTAAATGAGCCTCATTTCCTGTTCTTACCCCAGAAGTCCCAGCAAACACTGCTGCAGGCATCCAAAAATTCCTGCAAGCTGAGGTTTTTCTTTATTTCTTGCAGATTCAAATGCTGCATTTAGTAATTTTAAAATGAGGAGAGAGCTAGATACTCTGAGAAGACCAGGAAAAGATCTTCAACCCAAGTGTTTCAAAGCAGCATTCCCTGCACACATGACCAGCAGCTTTAGGAGTCATTTGTTAAAACTGGAGAGAAGCTTCTAAGTTAAAGACTTTTTCTCAGTCTCCACAAAACAGAATTCTTTGTCTAACAGATCTTTCACACTATCTTTTCAAAATATATTTTAAATATTGTTTGCATGAGCAATTTTTTTTTGCAGCTCCTTAGATCATGGACACATCTACAAAGTACAGAGAAGTCAAATAGTTTAGATTACCTGATAACTGAAGAAAATTAAATCAAATTATATTCACCGTCCCTTTGCAATTACTTACATTTTAAACTAATACAGAGATTGTACTTTCCCCATTTTCTTATCTCAAAACAGGCCAGTTAGAATTTTGAGTTAATATTCTTTCATCCTACTCTACCGGGAAAGGTTTAAATGCTTCTGGTAAGAAAAGTAAAACTGAGCAAACTGTAAAACCAAGAGATTGTGGTTATGGGGGCTGAAGGCCAAAGATTCATGGGTTCTTCTCTTTACCTTTGAAATACAAAGGAGTTTTCCTTGACATGGGAGGATCAGAGAAGATTAAAGAGGATCCTAACTCAAGGTCCTCTGTGCATTCATGTATAAAGGAAAACACAACCAAGAAAGGGAACAAAATCCCACAGTTTGACTATAATCCCAGAGAAACACATCATCTATTTACAACAAGCAATTTGTGGAGTGCTAAAGACAAAACGATTTTATAGATATATGGCCTCCTTTTAGAGATTATACACAGATATATGACTTGCAACTCAGATCTGAAAACCAAAGCTGCTCACAGGCTAGAGCCTGCAAGTCATGAACACTATGAATTATACTAATGAAAAACCTGCATAAATAGTTCAATGTTTATCAAATCTTAGTGCAGTGTCAGTAAAGTCAGCTTATCTTTCACCTGGAGAATAGGCTTAGGGAAGGATTATGTCTGAGAGATGACTCCTTGTAAGTCCAGGGATCTTGCCTTCATCCTTATTTCCATTAGAAGTTCTCCATATGATCACTTGGGCTTGGTTGTTTCCCAAACCTGAATTTTCCACATCTATAGAGACAAGCACCTTTCTCCCAGGATGTGTCCACAACAAATTTTATGTTTAATGAAGTGTTTTATGATTGTCTAGTGGAAGGCATTACATAAAGGACAAAGCACACACGTGGTTCTGCTGCTTTGCTGGTGTGCTGACTAATCACAAGGTAACCTGAGGTACGGACATAAATTATGAAAGCTGGTTCCTACTGAATGCTTCCAGCAGTCAGACTCTCACAAGACTTCTTACAAGTCTTTTCCAGTGGATAACTGAAAACAAAGTCAGCCAGCTGAGACCAGGCTCATTGCTAAGAACACACGTGGGGCAGCACACTGTCACCCACAACCCACAGGTCAGAAGTCAAAAGTGAACCAGTTCAAACATGCTGCCTGATTCCAGTGGGTGGGGAGATTCTGGAAAGCACCATGAAATCCATCACAGTTTATCTCATATTCTTTCACAGTTCAAAATGGGGACAGGGGATACAGCTGCAAGAAAAAGGGCCTCTTTGAAACAGCAAAGTTTAAATATAGTCATTGAAACGGAATAGAGATCTCTTGCCAAGACCAAGCAGGAAGACTGAGCACACTGAGCATTTAAGTCTCCAAGGCAACAAAATATTAAAGCTTCACAAAAATAGGATCAAAGTATTAAATCCCAGTGTCTTTGTGATACTCAGATACAATACCCTTCAGGTTTTTATGGCAGTTGCAGAGAGAATGGGGATTTGTTTTTCATGCCAGGCACCATTATTCTACCACAGCTGTTACCAAGCTGTCGTTCTGCTCCAGAAAGGCAAAGTTCCATCTTGTGAAAAGAAGAACATTTCAGTGGAAGCTGTGGAAATGACCTGATACAAGACAAGTCTTACAAACAGCTATTTTCTCTGTAAGAATCCAGGAGGCAACTCCTTGCTCCTCCCAAAGGAATGCCCAGCACACCCCCAGCATGCACTCACCCAGACACTTGTAGGGCACGACGATGTGAGTGTGGTCCTTGCACTGCTTCTTCCCACGCTTGCACCAGCTGTCGATGCTGACGGGCTGGTTGGCTTCCACCACGTTGGTGATCTGAAGGTCTGGGTACATCTGGGGAACACACAGACAGAGAGGTTTCTCTCCAGAAAGGACAGAGAACATGCAGAGCGGCTCCCACCAGAGTAGTGAGGCCGATTCTCTACACAGGAACAAGTTGGAGTTTGCATACGGACACAAACTGCTCTGGATCAAGCTCAGGACAGCTGGAGACATACAAAAGCTCCAGCTGTCTGTCACACAGGGCTTCAGAAACAGGCATGCCACTGCTTTGGGGCAGGTCAGGGCAAGAGTCCTCACTGGCACTAAGCTGAGAGGATGGGATTTGCACAGCAGCAGAGGAGGAACATTTGGGTATTTGCGTTTGAAGGAGATGTAGCTGTTTAATTTTCTGGAGCAGCACAATACCCCCTGGAACAGCAATCACCAACAAATAGGGTTCAGTAACATCTTCAGACTCTCTTGTCACTTGTCAAGTTATGCACCCAACCTCCTCAGGTTTCCTCATGCCTGATCCATTTATGATGTATTAACCTGATCCTTATGCCCTGCTCAAGTGCTCAAGTTCTCGAGTCCAGACACTGGCTTATATTTAGGCTTCTACCACATGAAAGAAATGCAGCCCCAGTTATATCAGCCTTGTAAAACAGTTTAAAAGTTTTCCAGTCCAGACATGGTACATTCTCTTGGTTTCCCCTTAAAAAAAAATTACATTCCTTGTGGTATTTTACGTGCCTGTCACCTCAGAGGAGCAACCAAAGACACTAGACAAGATCGGTATGTTACAGTAGTGCATCTGGAACACACTAGAAGATGATCATACCTTTTCCAATAAAGTCTAAAGAGACTTAAAAATACTGACAACATTTGATTAAAATATTTTTCTAATATTCTGGCCCATCTGAACACGGCACTGGGAACAGCATAGCTGCATTTTAACTAGAATAGGTGTCAGGTTCCAGTTTACACAACAGGGAGCAGATACTGCTTAACCAGCTCAGGGGGAGAACCCTGGGGTAAAGCCCTGCAAACAGATGGCAGATATCTCTGACTTACAGACCAAGAACCTTCTGTGGCAGTGTGAGCTTATCTGAGGTAACTCCTAAATCCCACTGCAGTGTCCCCTGCTCTTCCTGGACAATAACACAGCAGGACAGTGCAGGGAATTGGACTAGGCAAAAGCAAGCTCATCTCCTGCAGGGTTAATTTGCTACTGAGCAGCTAAATTGGAATCCAATTCCTTCACAGCAGTGAAGATTCAGGATTACACAGAAAATCTTACCTCCTGGCAGTATTGCAGAATCTCCTCCTTTCTTCCAAAGCAGCTCTTGGTCCCAGAAGTGTCAGGTTCCCATTTCCCAGTCTGAATGTTCACATGCATGTTTAGCTTCCCGCAGAACATGGCAATTTGAGGTTCTGCCACTGCAAACCCTGTCCCAGCATTGGCTGCAAGGGCCTGGAAGACAAACCAAAACAAAACACTTTGATTGCATTATCTGATCAAAGGCTCAACAACTCAAAGAACCAGAAACCCTCTGGCATCTTCTTGAACAGCTCCTGCTTGATCCAGAGTATCACAGTGGAGTCTTGCAAACAATTTTTTACAACATTCATTGAGATACTGAGCCTACCCTAAGTTTTACCAGCAAGGCATTTTTTTTCCCAAACTGTTTTTATAATTGAAACAACAGCTTACCAAAACCAAGAGTAATTCCCACTAAAAGGCAGCACCTACATGAGCTAAAACAGAAGTCTGAAAAACTTCATAAATAACTAATACTAATAACTTTTGGCAGAAGGACATCTTTATTACTACTACTACTAAATAACTGCGTCCCACTGCAAGAATCCTGCTCAGAGTTAGAAGCTACGTGTTTATCCTAACATCATCAAATATTTGGGACAGAAATGCCTAAGATTTTTGCTCAAACATACAAATAATGATAATTTGTTCTGAATCAGAAAAAAACATAGGTGACAACCAGCTTCTCAAAGCCTTTTGTGTCCCATTCAGTGCACTCTTATGAGCAGTTGTTTCAGATATGTATTCTGTGCACTTCCCAGACTGCACCAGCAGACATGAACCTGACAGCCCAGGCCCACATTTGGGTCAAATTGCAGACTGATCAATGAAAACAAGGTCAAGGACCCTTTCTGAAATCTTGCTGGCTGACCAAAAGAGGAAAAGAGGAGTAAATTAAATTGCAGAGTTGTTTTTTTTTTCCTTCTCCTGAGATGACCAAGTGGATGCTGGGAGCTGAATATGCTCTCCTTAAATAACTACTAACTGTTGCAAAAGAGAAAGAGGCATAAGGCAAAAAACCAGATGAACTCCAAAAGCTCTTTAAGGTGTTTAGGGGAATGGAATCCACTTCAAGCAGTCCAGATAGAAACAGCAATGCACAGTCTGCTGGCCCTAAGCTGCTTTTCTACTGGCAGGCAACACAACCCCAGGCTACCAGTCCTGCCTTCATATTTAACTTTTTGTGCACTGAAAAATGCATAAATTACTGTGAGCACTGTTCATTCCCTACTGCTGCAGACCCCAAACAACTCAAATCAATATTTGTATTCTTAAAGGAAATAATGGAGTAAAGAATGGAATTCAACTGAACAACTTTGTGCAGCTCTTAGTTACTGGATATTAGGGAAAAGAATAACTCCCTTACAATTAGCTCATTTCTCCCCCTCCCCTTATCTCTCTGCCTGGAGATAAGACATTTCAACACTCAGGAAGTCAAGGATTGTTTAGTGCTGAACACAAGATTACTGCTTGAGGGAGAAAAACCAATCTGAGGCACAAAAGCATAAATTCAAATATTAACTACAGAAAAATGACCCCATGAGTTTTAAGTACTCTTCACCCGTGCATCATTTAAGAGAAACAGTCTTACACAAGTAGTTTCTACTTACTCTGACCCTTCCAACCAACAGATGCTCATGACAGTGTGTTTTAGCACAGGCCTCTAATGAAACACTGAACTACAAGTAAGAGATAGCAGCACTGATGTCCTAATATCAAAATGCTGCCATGTTCACATATATTTTCAAGTTTACTGTGGGTATGTTTGTTGTACTCTCTGTCCTAAGGAAAAAAGAGTCACATAGTTCAGGTACAGGAGGAACTCTGAGGAATAGACTGAGGCTGGAAACATGGTGCTGTAACTTGGTTCTTTCAGAAATCAAGCCTTTACTAAATATCTTACAAGTGCACACAGTGCACCTGTGACAGGTCTTGCACCACCCCCCTCCTTGCTGAGTCTCTTCAGAAGAAAGAAGGAAATGCAGAATGGCCCTTCAGAGCTCCCTAAACACACACAAACATTTTAAGAGGCCCTTTTTATCTCTCTCCAAACAAACACCACTTTGATACCAACAACCATTTTCCAGAGAGCACAGGACCTGACATGCTAGAAACAGTTTTGTTTGATGACAACATTGCAACTACATCCAAGTTCCACCCCTGGAAAAAAACCCAAAATGCAAGATCAAGAACTCAGGAAGCATAAACCCTTGTAACAATACAAGGCATCAAAAGAGAATAAATGTATATGCTAGCATGGCACTGCTGATGCCTGAAATCTGGCTTCTTCAAAGCAAACTTAACAACTCTGCAGCACAATAAAGGAACTTGTGAGCAGGAGAGGTGCACTGCCCCATCAAGAGGCAGAAACATCCATAAGTAATCCATTCATCACACCTTTTGCATGAGCAGAACTCCTGTTCAAACACATACCAACCTCCTGAAATCATGACCACCCCCTATTTACATACTGATGGGAGCCACTGTTTGTTTTTGCTGCCTCTCCAGCTTGCTCCTTGCAAAGGTATCATTCCTCCTTCTTGGATTGCTCACATAGTTTGCATATCAGTTGAGTGCTGTTGCATAGCTACCAGAACATGCTAAGCCCCAATTCACAGCTGAACAAACGAGACTAATTACTTGCTTGATTTCATCACTTTTAATCAACCGGCAGAAATCTTCTCTTGAATTGTGCTGTTGGGTGAGTTAATGAATTTTGAGATACACTAGTTGATTCTTTAACCCCACGACCTGCAAGGCAAGATTTTTGAGCAATGGGCTTCAATTTTTCCTGCACTGGCAGTCCACTCCAGTCCTCAATCACATCAGTTATTTAATTTAGTACTTTCATCTCATTTTAGCTCCAATGAGAGAATACAGCACCTCCAAACTTCATAGGGTGCACACCTTTAACACTGCCACTTAAACAGGGGAAAAAAGTCAGCTACGAGAGCCTTTTGGGACCAAAAACTCTCTGATGTTTCCCACAATTGCCTTCGGTGTATGAAAGCTGGAAGCAGATCCCTCAGGCTATACTCAAGCATCACCCTGCAAAAGGAAGGCTGCAGAACACCTAAACCAGCACGAAGCTTGGGCTGAAGCCATGTCCTTAGTTAAGCTCTTTAGTACTTCAGAGAATTCACCCATTCCACATTGCAAAGGGATGAACAAACTGACAGCACGTTTTTCTCTGGGAATTTCCCAGCCATAAATGGAAGCAGCTGCTTCTTTTAGTGCTGTGGAGCAACTATTCAATCCCTTAAATAAGCAGCCTGACAGACTGGGAGGGGCAACACACACATGATGGAAGAGAGTTCATCCAGTTGTGTATGTCCTAGAAGAACATTATTTTAGTAGCTATTATCCTATTAATACGTACCCATAACATGAGAGCAAGACAAATGTTATTTGGGAAAAGACTGTTCCATAAACCATTCCTCACTGGAACTTGCACAGGATGTTTCAGGAGAAACTGGGCTCTGCTTTTTGGTACAATTCTGTAAGTTTGCTTTCCAAGACCAAAGAAGTTTTTGACTCCATAAACACATAAATCTCTGGCCAGTTAATGTCACTTAAATTCCTCACCCTGCCATCCAGTGCCTGATTTATGGTTCTGAAACACTGGAATTGAAGCCTCTAAATCTTCCTTTTCTCTGACTGAAGTGTCTGCCCAAGTATCCTGGCTTTTATTTACTACTGGCCTCATTAGCTTGTGACACAGGGTTTGATGTGTCAGCATTACCCACCTGGAGGCCTGGGCTCCAGATGCTAGAAAGGCTGGAAAGGGCTATATTTGTTCTTCCTGCAGGTATCCCTCACCCCAAAGGAGGGACACAAGGCTAGAGACTTTAGTAAAATAAAGAATATTTTACATCTACCCCTGAAACACAAGGAGTACATTGCAGTTCTGGTTTATAAAGACCTACACATGAAAACGACATCCATGTCCTTTGCCCTTTATTGCCAGGATCTGTTAAACCTCATCACAATGTAACTTATTTCACATGTTGTCCATACAGCTCCCTATGGAATATTATACTGGAAAACCTTCTGGCATGCTCCTGGGGACTTCAGGATTGAAGGGTGATTGGAACTTTTCTCTTGTGAAGAGAAGCTGGTAATTATAATTCACATAAATTAGTTCCTGAGAGCTTTCCTTAATAGCACAAAAAGTATCTGCAAAATGTCATATTTAACTGAATTCTGCATTTTCAGAGAGGTCAAACACGACCATAGCCTCATCCATCTAATCAGATTAGCCAGAATGAGCCTTTATTCCAGCAAAACCAGAGTGGATGGGAGCTTGAGAAGCATGGAGAGCCTGTGAGGAGAACCCACACTGCCCATGCTTTCCATCAGGCTTCCTCTGCAGCAACACCTGAGCCGCTCTGCATAAAACCATGGAAGATAAAGCTGTTTTAAGACTGAAACTCCAGCTTCTAGAATTTGTAAGATGCTGAAGAAAGCTCCAATGAAGCACTGCATTGACTTGATGGCCAGAGAACAGAGGGCATACCTGCCTAAGGTGACATGGCAGGGCCCTGTGTAGGATTCTCTACAGGTCAGACCAGATTTCCTGCTCTGGAGAGTTACATGTATTCCACAACCAATTGCTGCAACACTGACAAAAAAAAATTTAAAAAAGAGCTGGCCAGCACTTGGAAAGATTACTTGCACTGTTGGTTTTTAATTAAGTGAGGGCCCTAAAAAGCAATACTGGTTATTATATCAGGGTCCACGTGAACCTGAGGGACTTTAGAACAGGCTGTTCAGCACTGTCCTTATTCTGATAAATCACACTGCCCACCTCAAATTAAAGGAAAAGAAGAACTTTTTCTGGATTTTTTTTAAATTGCATTTCCTACTCTACCTCAGCAGCTCTGCAAATGTCCCTACATCAGTGCAATACTCACACATATGGAAGATATAAATTGAATGCTTTCAAGACCACTGAGGAATTCTAACAGCTCCTCTGATATAAAAAATGAGTCCTGTTACCTTACCAGCCCTCCTGTGAACACAACCCTCCGTGGGTGCTGCTTTTGAATGTGTGAAGATTCTAATGTTTTGCCCTTTCTGGGCTGAAAATTTGGTGTGAATGTTTGTGGAGTGACTAAACAATGGCACCACCCATATTACTGTTGCTTCCAGCTGATGTCCATGGGCCTTTTTCCTTCCACAAGGAGAGGCCAGCCCTTGGCAAAATGAAAATTAAGAAGAGCTGCAGTCACAAACTGAAGCTATTGGAAGGAAAACATCTGCACTGGTATTGCAAAGCTCAGCGCTCCTGGATCACAAACCTAACATTCACTGCCATGAATCTCATCTAGGAATTAATGGTAAGTGTGTGTTCAGGAAACCAACACTTCAACTAAAAAGTGAGGGAAGTCGGCAGAAGGACTTCACACACAGTAACTTCTGGATAGAATACTTAAAATTCCCCCGGTTTTGGATTTTTAACTTGTAAATGCAAGCAGAGCTCTCAATTCATGCTTCAATGGTGTTTCATGCTTTGTTTTCCTTTGCTCTTCTTCCTGCTTTTATTCAGCAGATAGGTGGCTTGAACCCAGGAAGGCTAATGAATGCCTGACACAGCAGGCAGTAAATCTACAAACTAGCAGCTCATCCTAGCTTTATTGCTTTATTTTTTTTTAAATTGCTGATAATTACAATAATGCACATGGGCAGGGGTCCAAGACAGGAAGAATTACTGTCTGCAGGCAGATCTGGTGTGAGCTGATAATACCAGCCTGTATTTGCTTTTGAATTTAAATGGCAGAAATCTCACTAAAGTAGTCTTTGGCTCGCTTTAACTTGCTGGAAGGGGTGGAGTTCTCGTCTGTTTGTCCTTTATTGACTTTTGTGGTGGAGGAGTTTGCACCAGCAGCGAGCTGGGAGCCAAGGCAGGAGCTGCAGCGGTAGCTGGGGCGCAGTTTATATTTAGATGAACGTGTTTATGGCAGACACGAAGCCCTGAACACTCGGAAGTTCCCTGACAATACTGCATGTGCTTACATACAGCCGACAGCAACCGCAGAATTACAGAGCCCTGCTGCAGCCTGAAGCATTCCTTACTGCTCTGCACATTCCACTGCCTTTCCATAAGGAAAAGGGGAGCACTCCTGGGCAGGCGTTTTGCCCTTGGAACTTGTCCTTAGGAGGTATCAGGTTATTTCCGCCTCCCCCTCTGGTTTATCGTGCTCCATAAGGGTGCACGTGAGTCAACAGGCACGTAATGTGCATGTGGGACACTGGGAACTGCTGCATTTCCATAGGGGGTGCCGTACTGCAGGCAGCACTGGTGCACAGCCAGGCCGGGGGAGAGGTGAGCAAAGCCACGACTCAGCGCTGCCTCAGCTTCCTGAAGTTGCTTGTGTAATATCGTTGCCTTCGGCATCCTCTTTTTTAATCCCTGGAGAGAAAAAGTTCCTAACAACTCCACTGGAACGTTCCCTGAACAAATGTTACTGTACCCAGAAGTGTGTCCTTTGAAAAAGATTAATTTCAGGGCCTCAAGCCTTGACAAGTACAGCTTGGGTGTAATGGCTGGGACTGGAACAGTTTAACACAAAGCCACCTTAAAAATAAAGACAAGAAGATGAAAGCACAAACGCTGATAATGCTCATACTGCACCCAGGTAGGTCCAGACAGATTTAATCAGCCAGGTTCACGTGTCACAGGGACGTCAGGGACAATTTCCAAGCTGTGTCAGAGAGACACTCTCATGGCCACTTCCTTCCCCTTGCAGCAGAACACTGCCATGGTGCTATTTAGAGTTCCCTTTCTCCAGGGCCACAAGAAGTCCCATCCCACCACAGGGAGCCAGGCCTATTTATCACTGGGCTAAACTGAGGCACAAAGTCAAGTGACTTGCCTAAGGTCACCCAGCAGCAGGCTCAGCTCAGTTTAATGCTCCTCTCCTCACTCCAATCTGTGTCATCACTCTGTCTTGCATGGCCTGACTAATCACCGCTTTACCAAATTAATTATTTGGGCATCTGAGGCACAGACACCCAAGATGCCCTATAGCCAGTCAGCAAGTGAAAACTTGAATGTAAGTTCATGTTTTCATGCTCACTAACACTGTACTGGAAAAATGGCCATGTAGCAATTTTGCCTTCCTGGACTACCAGAAGGGAGATCCAAACCGAAGCCTAAGGACAGCAGGTATGGCTCAATAGTGTTTGAAAAGTTTAACTTTCAGGTCTTTCATTTCTGAGCTCATTGTTAATATGAACCATCACTGCTGATACCACAAAGGCATCACTGAGAGCAGCACATGTGGAGGAGTACTGAGTGACACTACTTTGTAAGTAACTTCTCCATGGTTTGATAGGAGACTTTGTGCCATCTTAAGGCACTTTAGCTACACAGTTAGGAGTTAGGAAATATAATCACTGTAGTCACCAGGATACAGATTCCATAATACACAGGAAAGTACATACAGAAAATCCTTCATTACTTCAAAGCAATTTATTCAAGGCAAAAGTAACTCCTGGACTAAAACTCATCACAAGTCAGACACCCAGACGAGTTCTCCACTAGCTTCCCTAGTCACCAAAGCTGGCAGAAAGGGGGCAGAATAATTTGCTAACATCAGGCAGACAGAAAAATAAACCCCTTGCTACTGATTCAAAGTGATTTAGCATTCCAGGAGGGAACAAACCAAAATTCCTTCCTCAAAGCAGCACGAACATTTGTCTTAGAGATCTTGTGAAGCTCACTGGGAGTTGCACAAGAGCCACTGAAGGAATCTGTGGTTCCTCATTCCATCCAGGGACCACTTTACTGACTCCAGATAAAAAGGCTGCACAGGTTGTGTTTTTATCTAAAACACAATGATCCAAAAACCAAGCAGGAAACTGAAGGGTGTATTAAGAATTTGAAGTGTCAAGGAAAAATTCCTGGGGAAAACAGAGCAAGAAAAAAGAAGGATAACAAGCAGGAATGCCGTCTGCGATGCAGTCTGAGTCTGTTCAAGTATCCATCCCTTACAGATGTTTTTCAGCATCACAGATTGATTATTTATGTGCACAGACTGCACTTGTTTTCCAACACAATAAAATACTTGGGATTTTCAAGCCCTGCAATTAGGCTCCACAGCGACTTCCCAACAGCACACAGGAATGATTCAACAGGTCCTGCCTGCTCTGACCACGCTGGAGCTCTGCAGGTCATGCCTATTGCTTTCCACACCTGTATTCACAATCTTCTGTAAAAAAACCCCAAAACTCAACCCAATTAATTGGTAATTCTGTCCTCCAAACAATTCAGATGAAATTTCAAATCTGCAGAAGAAACCATGAGGTTTTTAAGTCTTGGCTTTCCAAACCATGCTAATGACCACCTTTTGAAAACTGGAAACCACAGCTAAAATACAGAGCTGCTTTTGTCCTTGCTGCTGCTCCCTGAGCTCTACCAAGCTTATGCTGATCCAAACCAAAATTAACAAGTTAGCAAAAAAATGATGGAATAGCTTTGTTTCCCACATAAAAACTGAGGATACTTTTATTCTTCAAACCTCTTCAGTCCACCCAAAAGCACAGGTTACTTCTACAAATTTCAAGTCTGTGACAACAGTCAGCGGTTAGTACCTGTTACTGAGAACAGGTAGCAACTCTGGCTCCGAGTAAATCTATTTAAAAATAGGGGAAATTGGGATTTTAAACTAAAACCATCTTCCCATACACCTCCTCCTGTTATTTCAGAGGAGGAAATTAATACAGAGTTAATATAGAATTACTTATATTAACTCTATATTCAGAGTTATTATGTAGGATCTTTCAGGCAGCAGCTTACATGACTGCTCACATATAAAACAAAACCTTTTAAGAACCTTTAATATCTAGGTGCTGAGAAATCAGTGCTTTAAAGATATTCCTATACTGACACTAAGTTTTGTTCAGCTCCAACTGTTGCTGTTGGACACGAAATGAAGAGCTTGACTCCAGGTAGAAGAAAGATCAGAAAGCTTTATTTACAATTTTGCACAGCTTTTTTATAACAGTAAAGACAACACTTCTCTTCTTTGGTTAAATAATAGAAACAACACCTGTGAGAGGGTTGTTATGAAAACCTGGCTGTGTTATGAAAAGATAAAAGACTTATTTACATTCACTGTCCTTGAGAGGAATGAATTCTCTCAAGGGAAGAAGAAATCAGCTACTACAGGCTGGAAACTCCACACACACAGAAAATCAGACCCACATCAAACAACATCTTTTTCCTTAAAGAAAACTTCACTGTGAACACTGTGCCAAGAAAGTTTAGTTTACAGTTAGCTGCTGGTTAGGAAAAGTTCCTACCACTAACAACAAAAAAATAATTGCAAGAGAATTAACTTAGCAAAACCATCTCAAATTGTCACCAAAAGTCTTTCATTTTCCTGATTGCAGCTTTTTTGTGATCCTAGCAATAAAAGTGGTGAAAGGCTGCCAGCTGCCTTCCTTTTCTGCCAGCAAACTGAAGGTGAAGGAGCAAGCCCTCAAGCAAGGGCAGAATGAAGAATGCCAAGCACTGCGCTCTGGTTAGGTATGGCACAGGCTGGAGTGCAGGAAGAAGGCTCAGAGCAACACCTGGACTGAGCACTCTGACACAGGAGAAGGCAAATGACAAAAAGCCTTTTCAAGTACCCCCAAAATATGTCAGCAGCAGGCTCACAGAAAGTAAAAGGACCTCAGCAATGGTTTAAAGTATTTCTATTTTTCTGCTCTTTAAAAGCAATCCTTAGTAATTTAGCAACATTTTAGTTCTGGAGCATTAATCCATCAACTGGGGTTTAACAGTCACAGCACCACCCTACAGCTGGTTTTGCACACAAGCTCTAATGGATGTATTAACCAGTTCCTTCACAGGAAGCAGCAGGGCTCTACTTAGAACAGCAGCCTAATGCTATTAGAAAATTAAGTGGTAATTTATAGAGTAGACTCAAGCTGGCTGGGCTGAGATGCCCATTAGTGACTTTGCTGATCCAGAAAGTAAAACTAGCTCCACAGAAGCAAGCCTAGAACCTCCAATATTTCAGGGCTATCACTGCAGAATATTTACTGGCTTTGCATGTTGAACACCTGAATTTCTTATGCTGAATTTCACAGCTCTTCACTCTATTGAGCTGTATCAGATTGTGTAGCACTGCATGGAAATAAAACAAAATGCGAGAGGTGATTTTTATCTTTGATAAAATGAGATTTTAACTCGGTAATAGTCTCTCCCAGGTTTCAGTGGGAAGAATGAATCCTGTGTACACTGATAATTATTTCCTTGATGTTTCTTTATGCACTTCCTGAAAAATTTCAAGGTAGGGGAGAGAACACGGTTCTTCTCTGTCTGCTCAGCTGAAATACAGCTGACCATAAGATTAGTGGAAGAAATTACAGGCTGCAGAGGCACCCATCTGATGGTCTGGTCCTTGATGAGTTTTAAGTAATTTGATATTTCACTGTGGGCTTCGAAGCACGAAGCCATCAGGAGCTGAAAGCTTTATTCCAAAGATAGAAGCAAAAACAGCAAGGGAAATCGCTCTCTGCAAAAGAGCAGGCAGAACAGTTTTAGACAATCTTGTTATGCCTTGAAGAGGCCCTATCCACCAAGAACTTCCATCACTTCAACTGATACTCCTCTTCAAGGTCTCCAAACGTACTAGTGTTTTTTAATTTGTTTTTTAAACCCTTTGCTGGGGCTGTCCATCACAGCAGATTGTGGGGTGGGTTTTTTTGGTATAAAGATCAGCTGGAAGAACCGTAAAGAAAACTGTCAAGATATGTTATTTTTAACACAAGCATTCCAAACAATTCTTTATTTTCCTGCTTAGAAAAGGCGATTAGGCGGGGAAAGAAGTGACTACTGACTTTTACCCAGAGATGCTTTTCTTTCACCTGCTCAGATGCTCTTGGGAGACACGACATGAATGGTCAGCCTTCCAAACAAGTTTTGCCTTTCTTGACCCCACAAGCAGACAAGGACAGCGATGGAAATGCTGACTTAACACGCAAATCCAATCACTGGTGCAGTGGTTGGAGGATAGATTGATCTGCCTATTGATGCAATTGGCCACTCACCATTTTCCTAGCCATGGGCTGAGTCATTTCAATAGTGCTTTCTCAAAGTCAAAGGACAAAAATGTTGCATAAAGTTCTAACCCTGGGGAGTGGTGGTTTTACGTTTCACTGGTTGACTTCAGACATGGCACACTAAGGTTTTTTTTAAATTCAGAAACCCACCTACACAAACATCTCAGCTGCAAATATTAATTCTGCCAGAATCTGGCAAATCCCTGATGTAGATTAGCCCCACAGAATCTATTCAGATGTCTCAAATCATAGAAGAGCAGCACACCAGAAAGCTATGCTAAAATTACAGCTTGATGATGCAACAGCACGAGAAGCATATCTCATTGTAATATTCCTACTCTGGACATCTTAGAAAAAAAATCATTGAGAGCCCAAATGAGCTCCTTACCAGACCATGGTTTTCTTTAATTCTCCTGAAGGCTGCCTCTCCCTGCACAATTCCCAGCCTGGACAGCAGTGGGACCAGTACTACATGAATTTGTGTTATGAGGCTGGGAACACTCTGAGAATATTACACTGAGAACTTTTGCATCTCACTCTCCACTGTTGGAAAAGGAAAACAGGTTTGGTAACCACCACAAAATGGATTTGTGGGTGTCAAGGCTGCGGGGCAACTCTACAGCCTGGACAACAAAGGCAAATGGAGCAACTATTCAGTCATTCAGTCACACCATTGCTTTGGAGGCTGTCTGTATTTTCAGATTTATACCTGTCAATTAAGGGCTGTGCATGTTAACCCAGAGAGGCAGGAATAAATAAGAACAGTCCTCTGCTTTGGGCTGTTCCTGAAGTTAATTCACTGCAGGGAGCAAATAGTGCCAAGCACACCATTTTAAGTGGCACTCAGGAGTCAAGGTGGGATGGACAGGACCAAATATCCACTCAAACACAGCAGAGAAAAATGAAAGCAAGAAAGTCTGTCTACAGACAGCACTAGGCCAAGCATTTCCATATGCAAACTAAGCCCTGGTTTCACCTTTCTGTGATACTGAGCATTTCAAATCTGGCTCAAGTTAAAAATGTTCCCATCCTGATGCATTCCAGCATATTGTATCACTCCAGCATGTTCAGTCTGTATATATCTTTATTTTGTACTTTACAGGGTATTTGGTGTATTCAGCAGCTTAATGGCTATTTTAATCCTCTTCATCAGTGAAGAGCATCATCCTGGACATGCTGTAGATAAAGATTGTGAGATGGATGCTACTCAGAGATCTATCTGAAGAGTCACTCCAAAGCACAGCAGTGATTCCAAGGCAAATATTACAAAACAAAAAGAAATTTCTGCTTTGCTTGATCAGGTCTATCTAAAGCTTGCTGTTATAAACAATAAAAATCAACCCTCTTTTATAGCCTGAGAAACAGCTTAGAGCAGGTCAGCAGCATCCTCTTAAGAAAAAGATAAAGGACCCTTAGTGGCAATGCATCTCCAAGTCAACACGAGGGGAAGAACTGCTGAAAGTTTAGCACATTAAACCCATCTTAGCTAATGTTGCTGCCAGCTGTGGCTAAATGTTTGTTATGCCACCAGTTATAAGAACAAAAGAAATGTAAGAATCACAGCCTAATAAATAAAAAACCAGAAAGTTATGAGTAAAGCTATCAGCCACTTAGATAATGAGGATTAATGACTCAAATTTCTGCAAAAATCTTTAAAGACAGTGACATAAGCTCAAAAAGACAAATTGAAACCAAGGACAGCAAAGCAAATGAAGTTAAGTCATCTTTGCTTTTGCCTAGAGCAAAAGGCCATTTAGGGTCTTGGAAAGCAGTGCTCCTGTCTCTGCTACAGCACACACGAAGCTCGCAGCCCAAAATTTTCTTGGGTGTTTCCATAACATTCTTTCTTGGAGCACCCAGTTTAGTAGTTTGTACACACACCAGTGAAAGTATGACAGTGGCCATTTCAGAGCAGCAGCACTCCTGAAATCCATCAGCATCTATTACAAGAGGACTACAATGCTGCATTCTACTCAGAGCCCTGCAGTGAAAGAGGGAATTAACACTCTGTAGATGCTCTGTGGAAAGCCTCCCATGTAGTTATACTTTGGAAAGTATTCTCCTCATCATGCTATGAAGCATGTTGCAAATCCATCCAAACTCAGGAATTTCATCCTCAACTTCAAAATGCCTTTCGTCTCTACTGTGGATTTTACATTTAAGCAAATTCAAAAGAAGATTTCCTGCCATTTAAAAGCCCTACTATGTGAGGAATCCAGCTCTTCTAGTTCCTCTTCCTGGCAGCCAGGATGAAAAGGGAAGGACCGGTTGTGCAGGGAGAGATCAGCTAGTTTATGCTTATTTCTTTGTCTTTTAACCTGAGAAACAAAGATATACTCTGCAGCACGATACAAGGATTTAAAATTAAGTATTAATTAAAAACACTATGCAATAAAACACAGCACTATGGATTCAAACACAAGTAACAGATTTTAGCCCTTGTGATTAGTGCAAGTTCTTATTCACAAACTCCAATGTGCACACCATGAAAACAAGACAAAAGTGCATAAGCACATAGGCAGAAGGAGAGGAACGGAACAGGTCCCAAGCTGTGATCCAACCCACAAAGCCAGCTGTGGACAAGGCAGGGACACAGCAGTGCAAACCCTTCCACCACATCCAGCCTCTGCTCTGGCAGGTCATTCATCTCTGCCTCAGCTACTGGGAAATTGTTTCTGAGAAAGCGGCTGCACCCTGAACAGGACATCCACACACTGACCGGCTTTGTTGCAGGGCAAGTATTGATGCAATTTGAACAAGATAGCATTTATCAGGAGTGACAGGGGCAGGAACATGCTTTTTTCCCTTGTATCCTCAGTGAGTGTCACTTGCAGTGACACAATGCCCTGTCTCAAGACCAAGCTTCACACACCCACAGGAGCACCACAACTCCATTCTGTGACACCCTCCCCCCAAGAGTTCCCTCAGCCTCTCCTGGGATTGGTTCTTGCCCAGGTAAGCCACAGCATCATGTCCATCCATGCCCAAAGGCTGAGCTCTAATACATCAATACAGTACAAATACAAAATCTCAATTTTTTTTGGCTGGTTACCAAGGGAAAACCTCCACCACATTTCCAGCACTGAGGTTCTACTTAAAGCCTCTGGAAATGAAGTGGTTACTGAAACCCTGCAACTCAAACTACTTAGAGGCACTTAAATCTTATCCCAAGTCCAAATGGAAGCTGCGAGCATCCTGCTCCATTCAGGAGTAATAACCACTTTCCACGATAACACGCACCCTCAACAACTTCTCAGTCTCCTTTTTTTTTTTTCCCTGGCAGGGAGCACATTTCAGTCATGCACAAGCAGCTACTGTAACCTGCATTTCAGAATTCATCTCTGACCCAGGCAGGCTCCGTGCTCTGCTTGGATCCTGACATAATTTCATTCTTCTTCAGGGTTTCTAACCGTGTTTGTGATCTCGCAGCATAAAACAAAACACCGATAAATTCAGTTTCTTCAGTGAGGGCTTTGATAAATTATGCAGGGAAAGATTCACGTTCAAATGCCAATACACTCTCTGGGAACAACGACCACAGGTTTGAATCAACGTTTTGCATTTAATCTTTTGGGAAGAATACTTAGGAGATTAAAGTAAATCTGCCCCTATTTTGGTCACAATTACTGTAAGACAACCAGTGTAAGAAGTCAACCAATGCCTGGTATTAGTGAATTCTCCTAATTCATGCAGATTCCTCTAGGACCATTTTTCAAGTTCCTAGGCCTGATATGAATGACAGAAGATTAAACACTGATCAACAAAGACAACTAAACTTAGACCTGGGAGCGTGTAATGACAAAACCAAAAACCTCTATGCTAGAGGGTACCACACATCCAAGCAGAGACCAGCTTCTGTTGTGAATATGCAATCCAAATCTGCTTTGAATCTAACAGGACTGCATAATATTTATTGTAACAGATGGTATGGGTAAGATTTTTCTTTTTATTGCTGTCATTTCACACTAAGCAATGACATCATAACTAGTGAGATTCATCAAGACAAAATCCAAAAGAAAAGGAACAAAGCTTTTGGCAGGGAACTGGAGCTAAAAATAACTAAGGGCCTTTAAGAAAAGCCCAAAGATTAAAAATGCAAATGTTTGGCTTTTGATTTAAGCATCTCAATACTGAAGTTAGCATACAGCAACTCCTGGAAAATACCAAATAGTTTGCTAAACCTCTGTTTCATCACTGCAACATCATCACCAGATGAAGATTTTTAAGTTCACCTCACTGGCTCCATTTAGAGGTTTGTGGTGACGGGTTAAAGAACCCAAGCACAACATCTTCATGAGAAAATGCAAGCCCTGCTATAGTAGTAGAGCTTTAACAGAATAATAAATTTCTCACTAATGCAAGAATTGAAAGAAATCAACTCTCTGACCCACACCTCAGAACATCTCAGACATTTGAAAATATAACATAACCAGAAAACGTTTGTTGGAGGAAGAGACCTAAATGAGAACAGGAACTTTCAAGGTTAAACACTGCTTTTATTTAAACATGAAGTCATCTGTAAGGAGAAAATGATTAGCTACTCTTAAATGGAAACCTCACTGAGTATCAACCTGCTGGGAGAGTCAAGCGAAGCACGGCCCCAGCCAGCTTGGTGTGCCCGTGTGTGCCTGTCCTTGACCTGGATCAAAACACACCTTGAACTGCTATAATTTTGTTAGAGAGAGGCTTACTGTATGAAATTACCTAAATGCATCCCTGTCACAGAGCCAGAGGCTGGGATCTGAGTGCTGAGGGATGTTTCTCATCTGCCACCCCTCAGCACCATAGCACGGCTCAGTGACGCTGCCAACAGCTGGAACACAGAAATGACTCAGGGCCTCACCCTGAGGCTTCTCCAGCACAACTGGAAACCAAGGCACAGCTCCCACCTTCTGGGGGTTTCCTTGGGTTTTTTCAGGCTGCATCTAAGTTATGCTGGCAATTTTAATGCCCTTCATACTCAGTAGCTTGAAAAACCTGAGCTCGAAGTCATCATTTGATAATGATTTTCTGTTAGTCTCAAAGCACACTGAAGCCAACCAAGCCAAACAATTATTGACTCCTCTCCTCTGTAAGCTTCTCTGAAGCTCACACACTGCATGGAATAACAACTTCAGACCCTGCTTCATCAACTGAAGGCCTTGTCTAGTCACAGCATTCTACCCCACAGCTCACATGTGCAGGAAATCCTGGCACTAGAAATAACTGGTGAGACTTTTGAAGGTCCAGAGGAGGAATCCCCCAAGAAAGCACTGGCAAAAAGGATTATACTAAACTGCATGCAGCCACTGATCTGCAGGTTGAGAACTAAGAATTCTCTCAAACCACTGCTAACAGATGTTACTGCACAGCCCAACACAGTCATTGTGAGAAACAAATCATCAAGAAAAAATCAGCACAAGTGAAGCCATTATCCTCACAGCAAACACAGGATAGCTAAGCTGCCCCAGCCCTCACAGACTACTGGGCCAGTCTTGCCAGAAGAGATCTCTAAATCAGATGAATACATAAGTATGTACATGATCCAGGTCTGCCAGCAGTAGAGGACAAAAGGCTTTCTGGACCATGCCTCACCCAGCAGTGAGTTTCCCTGAGGAAAGAGAGTGCCAACAAGTGATTCGACTTCCTATGGTCACCAGTGAAAATAGAAAGTGAAATAAATCACCAAATATCACAGAGAGCAGCAGCATTTGACTGTGCACACTAGTTAAGAGTGACGAGGAGCCTACTGAAGATATAAACCAAAATGAAGGTCTGAAATACATTCATTTGTACAAGAGCATTATCACAGCAGGCATACACGACAACCAGGAGTTAGAACTCAATTTAGTACATCTACAGGTTGATCCTTTAAGAATAAGGAGTACATCCTTTTCCCCAATGGCTGCATACAAAACATCTCTGTAATACCTCCAAATGAAGAGCTGGTAAGCAGCTTAGCCACATGTGCTCTTGATCAGGTGGACACCTGATTACATAAAGCCAAGCAGGCTGGGTTTGGCTACAGGGGAGATTAGTTTAACAGCATTTGGAGAACCATTGGTGTTTTGACCATTCATCTCAGATTGGAACCTAAAACTTCTATAAATGTACATAAAGACAAAATTTTGCATTTTAAATATCAATCCTTCCGAGCAACATAGACATTTGAAAGCCAAGCTCAAAGGTGGATTTCACTTCTGTATTCTTTTGTATGTAGGTTTTCCATGTTCTCACCTAAGGTAGTACAGCTTAGAGAACACTCAATCACAAATACATTAACTCCAACTGAGAAGGCAGATGGAGGTAAAAGTAGTAAATCTAGTGCTGAACAAGTTAAAGTGTCATTCACAAGCCAGACCTCCACATTAAATGTATGTGTGTGCATGTACATCTATCTCCTTGCTTATAGTTGCAGTAACTCATAAATTAAAAAGGTCAAATCTAAAGTTAAGAAATTACTCTCAAAGAAAACCCCAGGCAAATTATGTGTCCCAAAATGTTTCCCTATGCACTGCCCCTCAGGAGTGCTGCTCCTACAGCACCAGCCCTGAATTACCACTTGTCCTATATAAGTAACAGTATTAGCAGGCTAAAGTTACTTTTATCCTACTGTATCTGAGGAGGAGCCATCAGCCCTTGGAAACCAGAAAAAATATGTAATTTTGATTAAATCAAAATAAAGAGAACCTGACAATTTACTCCACTCACATCTTCCTTCTTACTACTTTATAACTCACACTAGTAAGCACACATATCTACAGATGGAAAATTTGTAATTTTGCACAGTTGTCAGCCTACTTCTCCCTGAGAAATTATTAATCTGAGACTTATTGGCACCTATAGGAAAAAGCTGAAAAGGAAAACATCTAAAAGCAAATTATAAAATTAATATAGTTACTGCACACTCACAGAGCCCTAAGTACTCCATTTAAGATACCCAGCAAGTAAAACCTGTGGTAGGAGATGCCATTTCAGTGTGACAAGCTCGCTGCAAGTAGAGAAAGCAGAACATGTGCATAATGGGTGCAGAAAGTTTTTTGGGGGGATAAATCTTGCAAGTTCAAGTACAGTTTTGAATTAGGAGCCTCACCAGAAGGGTTTCTAGGCCATTGTCAGTACTCAAAGCCTTCCAATTGAGAGCAAGCATCATCTTAAATTAACACCATGTTTCAGAGGTGCTGACTGCCTGCACCTAAAAACAGTGACACCAAGTATTACTGGGTTGGAAAAGCTCATCTCGAAGAATCTGAGGGATTGCATCAATTTTGAAAGCCTGAGGAGTTAAGGAGCAGAGTGTGAAATGTCCAGGTGTAAAGAGGGAAAAGCTTTGCCTTCTAACAAGAAATAGTTGGCGGATGGTGTGTTTCTCTTCTATTTTCAGCTGAGATTTTGATGAATACATGTGTAAAAGCAGATGCTGCAAAGTGACTTAGCTTCCAAGATTGAGCCCATATGCCTCCAAAAGACACACACACACAGGGAAAAGCAATGGCAGAAGTTTTACAAGGCCCATCTAGAGAGAAGCTCAACTGTTGCAGAGCACAGGGAACTGCACTAATCCTTCCCTGCACTCCCAGGTGCTGGAGAGGCAGCAGTGTGTAATTATAACACAGCTAAAGCCACCTACAGAACAGCCTTTGAATAAATTGCAGGTGATGCAACAACCACATTAACAAAAAAGTCATTCAATCCCTGGCAGAGCTATTAATGCCTAAATAACGTTTAATAGAGGGGATAATTATTTCACAGGTGAAACAAGGAGAGCTGAAGGCATCCTCCAAAAAGGAGTGCTTACCTTCATGTGCCATCCTACAATGCAGCAGAAAATCCAGAGCCTCTCTGCAGTATCAGATTTGCTTTATTTCCATATCTGTGCTTCATAGAAGCTTTTATCGAAGCTTAGAAGAGGCACTGCATATAATCATCTTCATAGGAAGCTGTATTTCCTAACTGTGGGAAGCAAAGTTGTAGGAAATGACAGCAAACTAAAGGCCACAAGCTCAAGACTGGAATTTTCCTGAGCTGTTTCTGCTCATGACTTGAACACCGAAGTGGAAATTTCCCTAGGTGGAGTTCTTTGTTCAATGCAGCAGGCAATTAGAAGTCCCCAAGGTCTGCAGAAATGGCACAAGGCTGATATTTTTGTCAGGAAGAATTAAAGCAATACAAGACAAAAGATAATAATATGAAATTCTTCTGCAAAATACCCTTTTTTTCCCCCTCCTCCCCCAAATCCTGGTAATTTCAAGCAGGCAGGTAACAGATGTAAGCAATCAGAGAGCTTTGGAAAAATACCAAACCTTGTTAAAAAAAAAAAAAAAAAAAAAAAAAAAAAAAAAAAAAAAGAAAAAAAAGAAAAAAAAAAAGAAAAGCAGTATCAAGTCTTCATTGCCTTAGATTTGATTACACAAAAAGGTCAAGTAATAAAAAAAACTTTGCGCCTTCAAAGGCCTTGAGGGCACAGCAAAAGTAGTTTATCATTGGAATACAGATCAAATTAGCATAGATTTTCTTTTCCCAGTTGGCATCAGTGTCCTGTTTAAAGTTCTTGGGGACTCCACAAGCAAAACAAGCAAAATTCAGACACTGCCATGAAAAGAAACACATTAATTGCTGGGATCAATGATTTCTCTAAACTCTTCTATTCATATTCATTTGAGCCCATCAGAGGTTACCAGCCATCCCCACCCTGTGATCTGAAAGGGCAAAAAACTGCCACCAGCACCAACCCTCGGGAACGCCCTAGTCAAGAGTTCAGATACAACAACATGAGAGAAAAAAAATAAACTGCCACTCCCCTTGCTCTGTGCAGGACAGAAAAACAGATTGTAGTTGATAAGAAGATTACCAGGCGTTCCAGGGACAGGGAATGGGAGCTAAGATAATCAAGAGACAGAAAATCTACCTAATGGGACCCTGCCAATCCAGCTGAACTGCAAACACTGTTACACATTTTCCATAACTTTCAAATGACAACACCTCGATTATTGAAAAAAATCAGTTGCTTGCATATTTTTCATCACATTATCTGATAAAATCCAGTAATGACCGCATTATAAGACCCAGAACAGAACCATTTACTTCCTGAGCTCTGCATCGAGAGCTGCTCTTGAGCAAATCTGGCAGCAACCAAGATTTGAGAGCTGCAGCACCCCCACCGACAAGACAATGGGAGAGGATGCAGCAAAAATAAGGATTAAAATGCCACAGTTGACATTTTACGCCAGCAGACAAAGGTGGCTATCACGCCTTTAGAGGATGCAAATTGAATAACAGGAACGTTTTCACTTTAATCCTTCTCAAAAAGGCCCGTGACCCCCTGTCCGAGGCTGCTGGCTCCTCCTGGAGTGTCAAGGTGTGACACCACTGCTCTCCCTCCATGCCAATCCCGAGACGGGCAAAACCCGGGATCTGTTTCATCACACAGACACCAGGCTTTGGAATAAAATGACGGCTAGATCTGTTTTCCAAGCTGATTTTTCATGGCACATGTCCCTAAGTAGTGGATTCCAGAAGGGATGTGCATAGCAGCCAAATTTGTCTCGGATGTAAGAGAGGAAGCGGCCTACAGTTGGAGGAGTTTCCAAACAGGTGCAAGAGACTGGATGTAGCATCGGCAGCTAGGACAGTCCCTGCCACCACGGCAATGCCAAGGAACCTGATCTGGGCATTAGCTCCATGCCCTCAGAGCAGCTCCAACATCCTTTCTGCAAGACAAGCTCCGCAAGAGTTGTTCCACAAATAGTTATCAACCATGTTCCGTTGATACACAGAAATTTATCAGAAGGATTGGTACAAAGTATGTGGAATACTATTCCTCAATAGCAACCAAACAAGCAGAAATCCTATACTAGATCGATTCCATACAACACATATTAAAATTATCCAAGAACCACGTTTACTGCCAGTTAAGAATTACCACCCAGCTTAGAGCTTGGGATTTTTGCATCACACTAAGGTAGATGCTGTGCTTAACCAAGCTTGCTAAAATTTACTGTAACCTCTCAAATCAAGCCATTCACAAGCATCCACAAGCCTGCTCTTTTATCCAGCCCTAAATAACCCAGAACCGCCACAAGACGGATGCAGCTGGTTTGCATTTCCAAACAACATTCAGGCATAGATTACAAACTGTTCATGTGCCATTTCTGAAGCTCAGCACATACTTTGCCCCTTGTTTTGCTCCTTCCCTCTAATAAGACTGGTTATAGTGTCAGGTTTTTAAACCCGTAAGATTTTCTCCTACTCATCTTGTTGTTTGGAGAGCCAGATTACACCGAGCTTTTGGATTTAGGATAAAGCTGGAATTTCCTCTGTCCGGTTATTTTCATATACGCAAATATAACGCGTATTTCGTACATACAAAAGTAATAAATAATCACATATGTGTGCGTGTATGTATATACATATATACACACACGCGCAGACCTCTATGGGTATCTAAGCCATTTCTATACGAAATGCATAGCCTTTACACTTGGCTGAAGCATCCTCCCCGAAAGCTGAGGTACTAGCTCCAACTCAAAGATTTATTTTGGATCCGTCGGCAACCAAATGGATTCGTTTAACCCATGTTTTTCTCTAGGGAAAGGCCCTCTAATGGCCTTCAGTCTTCTAAGCGTCTGGACCCATCTGAAGCCGGCCGCTCCTGCTCTAGTGCCAAGAATGCCGAGGTCACGTCCCCAAAAAAAAACAGCCCCAAGCATCCCAGTGAGACGGAGCTCACGCCCAGATGAGCAGCCTGAGGGATACCGCTTTGCCGAAAACACGGATAAAACACGAACTCACCGCCCCGAGAGGGTCTCGGATAAGCTGGACCATCTCCAGGTGGCTCCACACCAGCCAAGATACCCCGAATCCCGCTTACCTCCCC
>WEIU01010120.1:775347-793867 GCA_013389925.1 Aegithalos caudatus
GGGGACGGCCGGGGCTGGGGCGTGGTCAGGCGCTGGCACCGCGCTCAGCCCGGGCCGCCTCAGAAATCAGTGGCGAGGTGAGGCTGCGCGTGGTGGGGAGCCGAAAGGGTCGTGACCTGTATCGTCTGTAGGCGAAACTTTTCACCCCACCGCTGCGGAGAGTAGGAACGCTCTGGGCTAATAAACGCGTAATGAGACGTTTTCCTCAGCTGAAAATAAAACAATGATGTTTCCCGCTCAAATCCATCCCCGATTTCTCAAAGCCCTTGACCCGCGTGGAAGCAGCAAGTTCCCAGCCGTTCGGATTTCGTAATAAAACTTAACACGTGTCCTTCTTTATTTTTTTTTTCCTTAAAATATAGCTATTGAACGATAAGAAGAATAATCACCAATGGCTTCATCCTGCAGCCAACACTGGGTGCTCTCACCAGGAACTACCTGGAAGATATCACCTGTGCTGCCACACATGCTGCTCTGTAAACACAGCACAGCTCTCCAGAAACTTTAAACAACATGCATGTATTTAATTCTAAAACACACACATCACCATCTCCAGTTTGTGTTTCTTTTCAACCAGAGCATGGCATCAGTTCCTTCCAGTGCAGATATTCTGCCACTGCTGGTGCTGCTATTTCAGGACAAATTTCTGGCTTTAAAACCAGGTTTTTGTGCCAAATTTGCATTGAGGGTATTTTAATTTCACCATGTTACTTATAAATAGAAATCTAAAATAATTAGAATTTTAAAATAAGCAAACCTTTCAGGAACAAAACAGATCTACCAGTTGCAGTTGCTGATACCATACACCTTCCACATCTGTGCAGAGCATTTATTAGACCCTTTTTAGTGCTTTCCTTGGTTTTCCCAATGGAAATGTACATCAGTCAGTTCAGGGATGACAAATGCCCACCTTGAAGGTGCAACTGCTAAAGATCCCACTGGTTTCAAGAACCTGCGATCTTTAAAAATACCAATATACTTTAGATTTCCTGGATTTTTTTTCACACTGACATGCAGGGAACCCACTGGCATTAAGTTAGAAAAGCAGTATAATAGAATCACAGAATGGTTTGGGTTGGAAAAGCTCATCTCGTTCCACACCCCTGCCATGGGCAGGGACACCTACTAGACAAGGATAGAATATCCTATAGATTCTATGTATTTGCTTTCAGTTTTGTGTGAAGATGTGTGAAGTGCTTAAATGTGATGGAAAAAAGGTCTTAGTACAAAATGTTACTGTTATAAAACATTTCCATTCTAAACTTCCGTATTCTTTACTGGCTTTTACAAGTGCTGTTTTCTGAAATAGGAACATTGCTGAAATGTTGCAGATGGGGTGAATCTGTATGATACATCAATAAGCAGCCCAGTTTTAATTAAAATTGCTGGTCCACTGGTCACTTATTATAGTCTCTTCTTGAAAATGCTTAAGTCTCTTTTACTGCAGTCCTGTGGCATATATAATTTTCTTTTTAGCCTGGCCAAGTTTAGTTGAAAAATGGAGTAACAAGTTGCTTTTGAAAACTGACACATTTTAATGTAAATATTTTAATGTGCAATATGAACACAGGAGTAAATAACGTTGAGAGTTAGGCTTTTCCCTTTAGTTAAAAAGGAGGGATTTTTTTTCCTCCCCATTCCAAAATGTACAAGTTCTTTATAAATCTTTGGGTAGGGACTTTCATTCGAGGTTGAATTTATGTAGTATTTAAAGTGCTACATAAATTAATTTACTTTTAATATTTACTTCGTGCTTGGTGAGAATTTATGTTCACAGCACTGACTCCAACAGTCTTATATTTGTTTTTCTGAAAAACTTTAAATCTGGTGACTCTTGGGGAAGCCTCTCAGGTAAGTATGAGGTACAACCTCAACTGCATTCTCACCTGTTCCTAGTCCTGCACTGGAGATACACCAGGGTCTAAGAGCTGAAGTCCTGCAGCAAGGCTGCAACACAGATATTCCTCTTCAAAAGCAAGGCCATCTGTGCTCAGTTCACTACCTAAAAAGCAAGTGAGAAATCTAAGTTTGAAGAATAACACATTTCCCTTCATACAGAGATCAGTCCTCCCAGGACAAAAAGTGCCCAGAAAAAAAAAGGTTTAATTTCCCAGATCTTGGTCATTCCTTGGTGATGATCAGGAGCTCTACATGCAACTAAATTCATATGAGTACAGGGTGGCAGGGAGAGAGATTGAGGTAAGAACCTCTGGCAAGATGCAAATGGAATTCCACCAGTTGGAAAAAACTCAAAGGCATTGAAACAGGGAAAGGCTTTGGGGATAGCTGTTTTCAGGTGCCTCCTGTCCACACAGGAGCAGCAGGTCACTGCAGGCATAGAGATGCTCAATGGCCATGTTTAATTCAGGTCTATTTCAGGTGAACACTGGTACTTGTCTGTTGCCTGTGACAACAGCACCAATGTGAATCAATGCTGCAAGGCTGCAGCATTCCCTAGGACACCTCTCCTGCTGTTAAACACGTTAGGTAAGCAACAGCTTACATTTACTTCCAAGATTCCCATTTTACCCAAGTTCTGTGGCTCTTAATGCCCTTTTCCAGCACATCTGTGTTAATGAAGCACTGAGAATTTGGCTGCCAGTGTTTATTCTGTAAGAAATGTTTCAAGTGAACATCTCTGCCCCTTATCACTTGCAAGCCCATGAGTGTGTAAACAGAAAATGCATATTTATGACTGCAAGAATGTGCTCTGAAAGAGTAATGTTAAGTTTATGATAAAAGGAACAAACAGAAGTCATCAAGGAATACACCTGATACCATTAAAGTCTCTGGCAGCAGCAACTTTAGCAAACTGATGCATTGAGATCCTGTCCGTACCTGGAGAATGAGTTCAGAGAAGTGAGGAAATCTTTGAAGATTCCCACCATTCTCTTAAACTCCTGAAATTAAAGTGTAAAATTAGTCTAGCCAGTGAATTGTAATCCTATAAAGCTAAACTTGATTGAAGATTTAAATGGGGGATCACATCATTCGTACTAGTTCTGTGTGACAGGGATGTGCAAGGTAGAGCTTGCAGAGGGAGAGCTAAGTCAGTCTGGGTTTTAGGAAGTAAAATGCAAACTGAAGTTAGAAACAACTAAAGAATGTGGTGGGATTAAGTAAAGAACTCCCTAATCCTTATTATTGGAGTATCATAATCATACTCCAGTGTTATTACTGCAGAACACAATTCAGCAACATAAGAAATACTAAGCAGCGCTTCTAGGAAAAATACAGTGCACAACTTGCACAAATGATGCTCAGCTGACTTCCCCAGCTCAGCTGGAGCCATCCTGCCATTCAGACAAGACCTCTATCTGTCACCAAGGCTATGTAAGGGGCAAAAAGCAATGCAAAACTGTTATTAGCCAACTCAAACTTGATCCAACATCCAGCTATTTAAATGCCTGTGGGACATAATATTTCTCCAGACCCATAAATAACATCAGAAGGTTGCCAGCCTCCTCTGGATTTGAACATCTGTATTTGGCTGCAGCACTTCTGTGTGGAAGTCCAGGGTTCCTGCAGCCTTGCAGCTCAGCCTTCCATCTGTGACTCAAAATGACACAGACATACTGAGGACAAGATGTACGAAGTCCAGCAGCAGTGAGATGAAGGAAACTGCTGAAGAAACTGGGCTTAAGACATACAGTGAGAACAAAGATGCTTTCTAGAAAGAGGGTAACAAAAAATGCAGACACCTTGAGAGGCAGACAGGAGCTTAAAAACAAAAAGGTGATTTCTAGAGGAATCCAGTGAAGTTAAGAAGATTGAAAGGATGGAGAATGACTAAGAACAGATGCATTGCACATAGGGTCATACCATAAAAACAGGGATAAATGGAGTAACTGCAGACACGAGGAAAAGCAGCACAGAAATCCGTGAAAAGAAGTGACACAGTAAATGGTGGTGGACAGCAAGCCTTTCTGTTTCTGCTCAGATACTTCTTTAAAAGGGATTGGCAGGGAAGGGAGAAAATCTACCCTTCGTTATACCAATAAACCCTTAACTCTTGGTGGCCATTTTCCCACTGCTCTGGTCCTTGCCTGAAACAATGCCATTCATCTGGCTTCCACTGAGGTGTTTGAAGTGGGCAGATCTGCACAGCAGTTTGTGCTGTGTTCATCTCAAACAGCACAACCCTCACCTACAGCATGTAACAGACTGTTAAGGAAATGAGCCTGGCATTAATACTCCTGTAATATGTAATATGAATCTCAGCATCTAGAAAATGTTCTAAATCTATGATCTCCTCTCATAGGGGGCAAAACTAATGGTGAATTTAACTGGACAATTTTTTAATGTTTTTCTGAAGACTATCTAAGGCAAAAGCAATGTCTGAGAGACACAAGGAACCCATTTTGGAAGAACTGCATATATGTAGGATTCTTTTCCCAGGAAAAGAAATTACTTCTGATATATAATTCAATCGAGTAATGAGCCCACACTCAGACTGAGGACCCCAAATGCAGAAATAGCAGAGCCTAACCACCTTTCTAGCTAATACATAAACTGGGAATTTATGCTGCTCATTTTCTCTCTCCAGATGGAGCCGAGGCTTTGATCACTGGCAGGATCTCAAGGCAGAGCAATGCTTGATGCTTCTCCAAGGAGCTGAAGGCAAACATTGAACCTGACACAGAGAATTCAAAAGACTGAGGGTCTAGAGATCCACAAGTAAAGGCACAGTGGAAGGAGAGGTTGCTTTGCAGAAGATATTTAGTGAACTCTCATCCTCTTGCTCGGTGAGACATCTCTTCCTGCAATGGCATCTTCTCCTTTATGTCTTCTAGTCCACCTGTGAAGGCTGAGGCAAGTTCAGCGTTATTATTCAGAATGGAGGTAATAATGACACATAAAAACTCCAGTTTTTAATGCCCTTTGGAGGGCATTATAGCAAAGGTTTATTGAAAGACACACTCTTTTATACAGTGTTTCAGTAAAAGGAATAGGATTGGTCATTTAGAGCCTACACCTCTTTGTAAACATCTTTGCCAGTAAACAAGTTGGAAAAACACCATGTGTCAGGAAAAAAGGATACCTACAAGGATTGTTTCCTAAGGGTTCCTCCTTAGGACTTCCCAGGCCAGAGTGGGACACAGCCTCAAGCTACTGCCTGAAGCCTAAAAATCTATTTTCTGACCACTGTCAGTTCCCACAGATGTTTAACCTCTGAAAATGGCAGAATCAGTCGTTCTTGTATCAAGGCAACCGAACCATTCCAACTTAAATAGGATGAGGCCCACAGTCGTGGCAGAGAAGCCATCTGAAAGAGAAAAAGCCCACAATTAAAAAGAATCCACCAACTGATATTGGCTCATTATGGTGCTGAGATTTCTCCTGTTGTCCTTGGATGTCTCTTCCCTTACCTCTCCTCTGTTTGCATGTCTCAGTCGTTTCAGCAGTGTGAAAGGTTGTTCATTTTACAGAGGTCTTTTATGAAAAATTCAAATATGTTATAATTAGCTGCAGTTCCACGAGTATTATTGCAGCTTTTATATCAGATCCTAATTTGTCCCACAAATGTATGTGTCAAATATTACAGTAGAATGATTAATGACATCAGACATAATGGAAGGATTAAGCATTGATGCAGGAGACTTGCTTGAGAAGAATAATTTTAACTTCTTTTCACTCATAATTTATTTTTGTCCTCTACTGTAAGTAAAGAAATCTGAAATTGAAAATAAAAATGGCTTGTGTTAGTGGCAAGCAACAGAAGAGATCTGATTCATGATTTAATTCTTCATTCAGTATTCATTGGTAGATTAAAAGCCAAATCATCGTAACAAATGGCACAGCAACGAACAACATGGAATATAAAAACCTCAGGACTTGTCCTGCTAAATAAATCATTTATTTGGAATGATTTGCATCTCTGAAGATAAGTGTAATTCAACAGCAAGAAATTGATCCCTCCCTCTGCAATCAGGTCTGATTCAGAACCTCTTCCATCAGACATCATGGAATTGCCTATGCTAACGAGCTGTCTCATGGCACACCAGTCACCTTTTATTTCACTCCCAATCACTTGTTTGAGCAGTTACTCACTTTGCAAGAACAGGGTGTATGAGGAAGGAACATATGACACAGGAACAGGCAATAAGGAATTTCAAATGTTTAGGAGACACATCCTGTCTGGTAATACCAGTTACTAGGAACTGTAGTTGTCCATCAGCTGCATGGTACCTTTAAGCACTTCTTTTTCCTTTTGCACTTCAAAGCAGAGTAACTCCAAAAATCCCTTCCTTACTTTAATTTGGCATCAGCACAGAAGGCTGCAGTTTGCATCATTCTGTTTCAACAAATATTAAGGCATTTCCTGTTACAATCATCATTGGGGTGTCGCAGTTCTCAAACACTGAGTCATCCTTCTTATTTCAACAGAGGAATATTGACTTTAGGTGCTGGAAATGCACACCTGGAGGCACAGGACCTGCAGTTTTGCCCTCTGGCACTATCACCAGACTCAAGGTTGGGAAGGAGCTGTAGGGTCTTTTCTGTGTAGCAGCCTGGTCTTCAGCTGAGGGTTGGAGGAAAACCAGTGAGATACAGGAATTCCCAGGCCCAAGAATTCATATTTGCAGACCTTGCTCTACAAGTTTTTTATTTCAGTGCCCCAAATGCACCCAGGGCTCTACACCACTATTGACTTACAAACTCATTCAAGAGAGAGACTTCGTATTGTGCTCTGGGATTTTTATAACCTTTGAAACAGAGTTCTTTGGACAGCCACAAGAAGTGAGGTGTAGCAGTGTTCTGGCAGCTTTTAAACTCCTAAGGCAGCAAGAAGTTTGAATATAGGTTCTCTTGGTGATAAGAAACAAAGAAATACATGTATTTGAAGTCAGTGCCAGTTGAATAAAGGCAAAGAGCAGGACACAGCTGAAAGGAACTAGAATATGTAAGTAGAAGCTGAATCCCAGTGTCTCCAAGGGAAGGAGGAGACTGTCTACAACTTCCACCCCAAACCTGTGGCCTGAGGAAGAGAGCAGCCTCTTTCTGAAGACTCATTTTCTCAGATGAGTCAGCTCCTGAGAGATCTTTAACAAAATTCCTGCCCTTCAACTTTCCAGCAGTCTTTTCCCATACCTTGCAAAGGGCTGAATTTGAAGTTGCTTTTTTAATTTTATCATGATTTTCCCTCTTGGGAAGAAACAACAGCCTGTGTCTTTTACCATTGCAGCTTGCCATGGCTTGAAGATTCCTTTTCTCCCCCAACATTAAAGACATTTTGCCCCACAATAATGGAAAACACCATTTTGCAGGACAGCTTCACACTGATATCAGTGTATTCAGCGTTTTTGGAAGCAAATTACAAGGCTTCCTCTAACTCTAGGCTTTTCTGCCTTGTCCCAGTCACTTGGTTGACTCCCCAAGGTCTCCACCAAGATGTATCTCATTGGCTTAGTTATAGAAAAGGAGTCTTAAGTAGATCACTCTATTGAGGTTTGAGTTTTCACTTTATAATGCAAATGGCTGGTAGTTAATTCCCTTTTGGGATTTAAGAGCTGAATTTAAAATGGGAAATGATGATACAAAAATATACATCAGAAAGCATTGCAGTGTAAGTAATGAATACTTTGCTACATGAATGCAGACTCTTGGGGTCAGCAGACCTCTTCATGTATCTGTATTTTAAGTTTCCCTCAAAACTGCTTTTGGCTAAATTCTTCTCCAACATACTACCTGGTACACTCTCAGTGGACAACAAGGGGAAAATTGACCAGGTTTTCTATTTTTTAAAATCTCATAGATCAGCAAATTTAATCACATCAATATTTTACAGGGTATGATAAATAACACCCTCATTTCTGTCAAGAAGTCTAACGAGACCTTTTCCATACTTACTGAAAATACAGCTACAGACTCATTTGCCAGTTCCTTGTCAACTGGGATGGCTAAGAAGCAATCAAAAAAAAGTAGCTGATTAACATAGACGTTAAATCAATATTCACTAACCAATTGCAAGTGTCTTCCATCTCCCTTTCTCCCTTTCCCTTTTGTAACTACCATTTTACTTCTAAAGGAGGAAAAAGAAGCATATATAATTATGTCCTTAGATCAATTTATGCTTAAACACATATACACACAGATACACCCCTCCAACCTTGAAGGGACCTGGGGATGCAAGTACTCTAATCTGCATTTACAATTCAGAGTGCACCACTCCTTGCATGATCAGGCCTTAACCAGATTCTTTCTATTTGTTCTGTCTTCTGGAAAATATATCTTTACATAACCCTTCAAAAGAATCACTTCTATGCACATGGACACTGGCACAAATGCATCCACCAGTTTTCATAAACCTTATCCCAGCAAAGAATGGAACTGTGTCAGCATGAGATGAAAACTACAGATCACAGCAGGCAACTGCAAAGTTCCTGGTCTGTGTTTAGAATGGCATAAACCTGGGATCAGGTTGATTAACTAGAAATTATTTGTATTTGGATACACTTCCCTTGGAACACGGGCCAGGGAGCACATGTGGGGGGTGAAAGGGCAGCAGCCCCCAAGCCAGGTGTTCCCCTGGACACCACCACGTGCTGATCCAGCATCAGCTGGATCATCTACAAAAAGCACATGGGTAGATTGCTTGGCAGGGTCAGTAATTAAATATCTGTACCACCTCAAAACCTAAAAAAACAATGACTTACAAAAGCCTTATTTCAAGTTTTCCCTCTATCTGTACAAGAATATATCAAATAGTCAAACTTTTCAGTTTTGCCCTTCTTTTGTTTCCATGCTTATCTGCACATTGCAAACTGTCCAAATTCTCCAGCCTCTGTTCTCTTTTTTTTTTTTTTTTTTTTTTTGACTGACTTCAGTGAAACCCTAGATCTGAAAGTCCCCCCAAAATCAACAAAGAATGTATTTCAGTGTGTTAAATTTGAGAAGTCACAATAAGGGCTGTGGCATGGTACTATGATATCACTCACAGAGGACTGTTACTTCATTGTGAATGGAAACAGCATCTGGCACGGGGCAGGGAATAATTTTTAAAGGAGCACGAAAAATAAGAAAAATAAGATTCAAATGAGTTTATAGAGATGTAAGTTGCTGTCTTCATTGGGAAGATGTTTCTTTAAAATCAGAGAAGGAAAAATATTGCACATTATGTCTTTTTTCTACCTTCAACTCCTTCAGCTATTTGCCAATAGCTTTTCAACAATTGCATGATTCACTGTTGAGTATTCCATGCTGAGAGAAGCCAGCATTCTGTACAGCACAGGGCTCTTTCATTACTTTTCATTTCATATTTCTGTTATCAACCAACATGCCACCTGTGAAATAAAACCTGGAGAAAAGCTTTGAAAGGAGATAAATTCCCAGCAGGTGTCACAGAAATACTGAATTGACTTTTAGTCTTAATTACACCTTCTGTATGGTTTTTCTGTGTTGCAGTTGCTCTATACTAAAGGAAATAGTATTTTTAAAAGAAATAGTATTATTTTAATACTTTTTTTCTACACTAAAAGATAAAGTGAACAGGTCAAAATAAAACTAGGTAAGAGATGGGGAAAAAAAAGAGAAACAGGCATCACCAGGACAGTTGCTGAAAGTTCTGCAGGGAATTTATGTGGAGAGAGCAGAGAAGAGGAGCCAGGATGTGGTATTCTGTGCAAAGCTGAATGCAGGAAATCAAAAATCCCAGAACAGTTTGCAATGGAAGGGACCTCAAAGCCCATCTCATGTCACCCCTGCCATGGGCAGGGACACCTCCCACTAGACCAGGTTGCTCCAAGTCCCATCCAACCTGGCTGTGAACACTTGCAGGAATGGGGCAGCCACAGCTGCTCTCCTCTGTGCATTTACAACCATTGGAGGTTGGGAGAACCACCGGGATGTGAAGCAGCTCATTCAACTTTTAGGGTATTCTCAGGTGAAACAGAACTCACCAGGGAGATGAATTCACTTTGTATCAAGCTGATCCAAGTAGTGAAAAATGACCTTGTCATCTTAGGCCTATTCCTGTCCTTTGCCTTCCTGAATACCTCAGCAACTATAAGAATAACTTTCAAGATAATCTTACCTTAATGTGGCAAAGATATTTCAGTGTAAAAATCAGATTCTGAGGGGCTGGGTCTGCAGCTGGCAAACCTCTTGATTTAGATTACTCAGCATTTACTTTGAGAAATGCCATTACAATTACCATGCTCTATTATTCAGGCAAATTCACTAATCAGCAGATTTTGGAAATCTGGGATCTTCTGATAAACCTGAAGAGTCCAGATCCTACCTGAGCTCCCAGTGGGGTGTACTGGCTTTAAAGACAGTCTTCCCAAGCAAAGAGATTTTAGAGCCCTGGGAAATACCAATTGTACTCTAACAGTAAAACTCTGAAAACAAGTCTCCAGGGGGATCCGTGCAAAATGAAGGCAGAGCAAACCTGACATGATGCAGGACAGATGAGCACTCTCAGCTGGAACTGCAGCAAACCTTTTATTGTGAACTGCAGCCTCATGCTCAGGCAAGCAAATCTGGAATTTTTCCACTATGTGCAGGCTGGGGTTACAGGAGTTCAAAGCAACAGTTTAACAATTCCATAATAACAGAGAAATGCAAAGTCCTGTCATAACTTTACCATGCAAATCTGCTGCTTTGAAGAAAACACCTTTGTTTTGGGTCAGGCTTGCCAGGTGCCTGGGCACACCTGGAATACATAACATTTGGGTGTACCCAGATAACATCACGTGAGCTATGATAATGAGAATTAGTTCCTGAAAAAAGACTGGCTCAAAATAATTAGGTCACGCTCTGTTCACTAAAAGATTTTGGGGAAACAAATTTGTTATTTCTTCCCAGGCTACTATATCTGCATCCTTCCTCCAGTGTTGTTTGACTGAAGCACAGAAGAAGCTGTGCCAGCATTCCCTGCTCTGGGCAGCTCTGTGCTTTTCCCCTGAACAGCACATTCTTATGATTTTCCTGTCTGTGTGACTGTAGCTCTGGTTTTATATCTGAGGTGTTTTGATTTTCAGAAATTCTTTTCCCAGGGAAAGTCCTGTAAACAATAGGAATGGTTTTCTAACACTACCTATGTTATTCATTCTTTCTCACAGGAGGGACTTCTTTTTGATATCCCCTCTGGCTTGACCAATGTGATTGAAAAGGTTTGCCTTTGTTTCACCAATCAAATTGGTCTGTGTAAAATAATATATAAGGGAGATGCATCCCTAAATAAAGAGTCATTTTTTAACCTTCTGATCTCCGAGTCTTGCATCATTGTGGTACAAACAGCATCATGTGACTACTGAACTTTCTTATTTGTAGCCATCTGCACCCAGGCAAAGGCTGCAGCTTCAATCTTAATGGCTGTGCTGGAAGATATCATTTCAGTTTTTATCAGCTTCAGAGATAAGGCAGCATTAACTCCCTGAAAAGTCCTGGCACTTACTCCATTTGATTCCTCCTGTTCTCCTATACCAGTTGTTTCCAAAGGCATTCAGATATCTTTCTACAGTGTGGGTGGGTGTGGGTGGAATATACCTTACCTTCCAACTCAGTTAAGTTGAAAAACATTCCCTCCTTTCAAACTAATCACTCACTAAACAAGCATTTCTCTTCTACCCAGACAACTACCCTCTTGAAGGACAACATCCAACTGCAAAGAATCACACTGTAAGGAATACTTGGAATGCAATCCAAAATTACACCAGGCCCAGGGTCTGTCCAGACAGCACCTGCTGCAGGGTCAGGACTCACAGAGGAAACCCCAGTCCAAAAGGTGGTGACAAGAAACACAACCCTACCCACATGCTATAAGGGGGAGATTCTTCCACTTAAAACCCCAGAATGCTGGAAGAAAATATCAGCAGTGCTTTTCTTTCCAAAGACCTAACTTTTAACATGTTATGATAAAAAATTAAAGAAGGACTTGAGGCCCTGGTAAGTAAAGGCTTGAAATTAAGGAAAAAAAAACAAAAACAATCACCGCTGTATTTTTTTTCTGCACCAGTCCTATAAGCTGTTAACAAATAGGGTAATGAGACAAATATTAGATTTAAAACAGACTCAAATTATACCTTTATGAAAAAAAGCCAAACCAATTTCTCCAAAAACCCATGGCAAAGTTAGGACTAAAAACTACCTTCAGCACCTGATCAGCAGCACAGCTCCAAGTCAGACTTCAGAGGTCACTAATAAAGCCTCGTGATCCTGAGCAGCTTCACTTGGGACCACCCCACCCCCATAAGGCACCAAGTCCTATTTAAGCCAAGCTCAGGGCTATCACTTCTTGTCTCAGTAATTCCAGAGTAGTATTGTGTTTTTGCTTAGTATCAACTGTAACTGGCTATGGATCTTGAATCTGTGCTTTTGCTCTAGACTAGGTAAGTTTTTAATGGTTTTTTCCTTGTGTTATTACTAGCCAACACCATGACATGCAAATTTTATTCTAATTTTGGACTAAGGTCTGCCTTGTCCTCTTGAACTTGCCTGCTGACCTGTATTTTTGAATGCTCTCAGGATGCCATCTCTAGCTGAACCTTAGTCATCTTCTATAGGTGCTGAAGGATGGAATGGGAACTGGTATTTCCACAAACTTGGAAATCCATACTTTTAGGTAAGAGCTGGAGATATCCCAGAGGATGTTTTTTGCCCTTAAGAATCAATCAATTTCTAAAACTGCATCATCTATAATGAAGTCTTCTCTGTAAAAGCCCTGTTGCCCCACTAGAGCAGAGGGGCTGGGTAGACAGCTGGGAATGAGGAGTGTGTTAGATAGGAGGAAATTAAAGAAATGCATCTTGTGCAGTCTGACAAAATAAACTTTGGGGCAGATGTGACTGCTGTCTATAAACACATCAGGAGAATAAACACTGGGGTAAGAATAAAGACCCTACTTAAAAAGCACAAAGTAGAAATAGACTTCAGAAAAAAGCACCAATTTGTCTATAATGATGTTTTTAGTCTCTTGTTCAAAACTGCAACAATAAAAGTGTTGCTGATGGAGACCGGAATGCAACAAGAATACACTGAGAACATGCAGCAACAGCAAAATTTAATTGTTGGGTGACCCCTTATATAGGGGCTTCAAATTCCTCACTCTTTCACACCTGATTGGTTAAGGATATTAACTCTGCCCAGCTCACTGGACAATGGTATGGGTGCATTCATACTTCAAAGGGATTGGCTGGGGTCCCCTGTTTGAGTTTCAACCTGATGTATCAGTAACGTGCCTGGGGACTTTTTTACTTCTGTCCCCTAACAAGCTAGGCTGGTAAATTATCTGTTGTTGGGGGTTAGGTTTGTTCCTTTTACTTAGAGAATTTTTCCCATAAAATTCCTAGGAGACTGAATACTGGGTGCTTATGGGTGCTTGACCAAAACAAAGAGGTGGCCAAACACGAGTTTTGGAGCAGATGCTTTCTGATAATGGCCCAGATGTTAAAACCAGGTGGGGCAGTGTTTCTTATCTCTCTCACCACTCATCCTCCCTCCAGGGGATATCTGCTGATAATGGGCCATTAAGGCTCAGCAAGGCATGACACAATACATCATCCCATTCTGAGATGCTCCACACAGTGAGGGGAGGGCCTGGCATTTCTACTTGGATAAAAGTGAGACCTGGGAACACCAGGACATCCTGTTTTCCACTGGATTCCTGGAGGAAGGCTGGACCCATCTCGCCTCCACTGGACTGTTCTACAGGATCATTTCTACTCCACAGAAGCACATCTGTTACTCCAGAAGGATTCATCTGGACTGCTTCTAACACCCTGACCAACAGGGTCAGGTCACCTCCCTGACTCTGTCAGGGTTTTCTAGGGGTTTTGTTTGCTTGTCTTTCTGTACTACTACATTTGTATTTTTAATATTCCTAGTAAAGAACTGTTATTCCTATTCCCAAATCTTTGCCTTTAATTGCAAAATTATAATAATTTGGGGCAGAGGGTTTACATTCTCTATTCAAAGGGAAATTCCAGCTTTTGGTGGCAGATACCTGTCTTTCTAAACCAGGACATCTGTGTAGCTACAGATTGGCTGTAGCTGTCATATATAAGTCCCAAGTTTCTCATCAGGGAAAGCCTGCTCGGTTTATACACTGGGGTATCTCTGACAGAGAGGACTTGGTAGCTTGGAAACCCTCTGCCAGCTTGTACATCCATGAGAAGGTCAGACTTCTAATTTTTAATTTCTGCAGGAGGAAGACTGACCATCTGACAGATAAGTATTTTTATCCTTATACATACTGAAAAAGGATAGAGTTTTCCCAGCTAGGAGACTTACTTCTAGCTGTTCTATAAAAAGCCAAGGTAAACAGAGTATAGAGTTAGTACATACACTAAATTAAATCTTAAAATATATATATTTTTAAGAAAATGTGGCTGCTGTCTAAACATCTACCATAAGTTATCACTGAATGTGTTTTTATGTTGCCTCTTTTATTCATCTACCAAATGCATGCAGAAGCAGGAGGATACCTTCTTATCTGACAGAGGTGGGGGAAAGCTGACTGTTATCTCATCACCACATTTTAAAAAAGGCTGTCATAGGCTGCATAAAGTGCTTGTATAATGCACTATAGGAATAATTTCATAGAGAATATTAAACCTTTATTTAACTTTCTAGTGAACTCAGAAATATCCCAAAGCATGGAGAGTTTCCTGCATCATTCTGGCCTGCTTAATGGAAACACCCACTGTGTTTACTTTGCAGTTGATGCACAAATTATTTCCTACTAATGGCAATGCTTCTACACCAACAGGGCTGGGCCATGGAGACCACCAAACTCCAGTGGGAAATCAGCCAGCAGTGTTGGGTGCTGGCAGTTTAGTTAGGATCATGGTAGCTGAGATCCTTCCCAGAGAAGAAATGTGTGCACTCAATCAACAGTAATCCCAGCTAAAGAAGTAGCTGACCTGGATTTGAAGTTGAACTACGTCTGTCCAGTGCAGATTTCTGGGAAATGCTCCAAGAATGAACCAGTTTGGCAATGCAGAGAAGAGCTGGGTTGCACTGGAGTTCCTGTCCTTGCCTATAACTGGGCTGACTGGAACCACAGCATGCTGCCTGCAGAAAGGCTGTGGCTCCACAGGAGCAGCCGAGCACAAGAAGGAAAAATCCCTTTCTAAACCTGCAGAATCTTGCAGAGAGACAGTTTGCAGCAAAAGCTGTGAAATGTCAAATTCCCAGTTGATTTCTGTCTCCTTAAAACCATGGGATCTCAAGGCATCATCAGGAGCAGCAGATGCCTTTATAAATATTGTTCTAATGGAGTCAGGGAGATAAAAAAGTGGCAAAATATTTTCCCTGCAGGCATTTTGGCAAAAGTACTCACTTTTCCTATCCCAACACCCCAGCAGGGCTTTGCTAAATAGATTTTCAGTGAACTGAAAAGCTGCCTTTTCCTAAAACTTGCTGTATCATTTACCAGATGACCAGGTAAGATTAGGGAGTTTTGAGAGGTGATGCAAGTTGTTTCCTGGCTTATTTCTGTGCCTCTTTATTATTAAATATTGAAGGATAAATGCCACTTGGTTGGAAACAAATCAGGCAAAAAGAAAGCTAATAGTGAATGCATGAGATGAAATGCTTAGCTAATAGTATGTTTATGGTATTTAAAATAAAATTTAAAATTTTGAGTTGATGCAGATGCTACTATTACAACACCCTTAAACTTGTTTTAGTCAATTTTTTTTCTTGCAGTTAAAGGGATTAGTTCAGCATGTTAAAAAAAAAAAAAAAAAAAAAAAGCCTAATTTTTGGGGGGAGGAATGATCCTGAGAACCAAAATAAAATAATTTTATTGTACTTCTATGTGTTTTACATGAGGCCACTTTAATTAAATTTATTGTGGTTTACCCTAAACTACTGAATTCCTGTTTTGTATTCTCTGTGCATGATGAAAAGTAATTACATTTCAGCTGCATTATAATTTAGCAGGTTGTAGCAGACACAAATACAGAGCTGAAGTTTTTCCATCTTCTAGATTGGAGTTTTAAATCACACCCAGCTGCTGACTTGCATGGGGGTGGGAAGTGGGTGCCACAAAGCATAGCCCAGTTCCATGTGCAGTTTAATTTGGGAACCTAGACCTAAATACCTACTTGTCATGCACAGAATGAGTCTGGGAGGTCACCAGGGCCAGGGAGGCAGTGGCTGCTTCTATAACTCAAATGAGTTTAGAGCACTTGAGCATTTTTCTTTGTCATGTTTAATCTATATGTTCCTCAAAATGAGATTATGTCATGGAGAAAAATCCAATAACCCCAACAAAACCTGAAACACCCCTATAGATGGGGAAAAAACTGAAAATCTTTCTAGGGAATCTGATAGAGGCTGGGGAGCAGCTTTAGGAAGTGGGGTCCAGGTGTGGGAGGTTTGTTTTTAAGGCAGAGACTTAGGAGTGTTTTTTTTCTAGGTGAAAGGAAGGGGTGAGGAGGTCCAAGGGAAAGAGGGCAAGAAAATACTCATGAGTAAATTAAGTGGAGTTCCAGCATGCTTTTCCACCTGGAATCTGAAAAGGGGAGAGAAGACATGTCAGTACACTTGCTTCCATGTGGGAACTAGTGGAAAAATGAACTTGGAGTTACCAGAGGGAACAGGCAGGATGAGAGAAATTGCTGCTGCAGCAGCATCCAGATGAGATGATGCAGGGATGGAGACATGGATCTAATGGCCTGGGAGCTGAGCAGGGAAAGGAGGATTTTCAGGAGGGTTACAGCACCTTCCAGATTGGAGGTGAAGGGGGTGTATTTCATGTAGTTCACTTGAACTGTGCAGATCAGAAATAAATAAATAAACCTCATATGAAAGCCTCTCTGTTAGCACAAGGCTGTGGGGGAAACAAAGCCTGTGCTGGAGCATCAGAAGCAACACATGAAATGTGGGAGTTACAATAGGCATTCCATCAGATGCTGGATACTGCAGGGGATGAATCTGACCAGCATCTGGCAGCTTGGTGCATCCATGGTGAACTTGCACTGATTTGACTACAAAGGGAAAAAAATAACCTGTGGAACAACTTCCAGTGTGAGCCCAGCTCCAGGAAAGAGCACTGTTTTGTATTCTGCTGTGGGACTACATCTATTGTGGTGGAGCCACCAAGTCTTCAAAAATCTTAGGGAGACCCTTGGAAAACCCAAATAAAAATGCATGTTGATTTTTTTTTTAAAAAGTAATACATACAGCTTTTAAAATCTGTAAGAAATAAAGCAGGGTGGTTTTTTTTGTTTTTATATATTTCCTTGTAGTACTTGTTCTCCTAAAGTTTCAGCACAGTATAATGACATTGAAACTGGTTCTATGGGACAGAGAAATAAATTGGCTTCATGGCTCCCACAACTTAGAGAACTACCCAGAGGTGTAAAGTATAGTTAAGGGGGAAAAAAATCCAACAAACTTTTAAATGAAACAAATTCTGTTGACTTGACGTTTAAAACCCATATCTACCATTTTAAGATCAAGTTCATAAGCACAATTTAGAAAATTTGTATCTCTGTGGGCTGTTTTTGAAATTTTGATTGCTCATGGAAGGGGGTCAGTAGAACAAGGGATGATTTCAATTAGCAACAGCAGCTCTTATTTTAAAAAACTAGTCCCAGCTTTAGAAGGACAGATCTAATGGAGAGTTATACTTAATGGCACCAAAATCTGCCCCTTTTGCTGTTCTCCTAGCACAAAGATGGACCAGAACCAGTTCTATAAAAGTAGTGATTAATATTTAACCCAAATTTCCCCTTCCTGTCCTCCTGGGCTTTGGTCAGTTGGCCACAATGGCCCACTGCAGGATCTGTAGCTGCCCACACTGCAGTGAATAGTGGTTTACACATAGCACATGAAGCCATTTAGAATAAAATTAAAAGGCCCCAAACACAGAGATTGTCTGGCTTAAATATCCACTGATTTTTGATAATGAAAGGTTTTAACTAATCCACTACTTGATTAAAGAGCTACCTGAGTGTATGGGATATTTTTCCTTAACACGATAATGCAAATAGATAAATACTAAACACAAGTATGGCAGTAACTGCATTGGAATGACCAATTAGTTGTATTTTTGAACAACTGTAATTATTATCCTTCTTTGAGCAGACATTCGGGACTCATACACCATGAAAAAATTAAGTTATAGCACAATTTGGGGTCGTTTTAGGCAGAAGGAGTCCTTTAGTGGGCATTTTCTCATGGGTTGACCCTTCGACACGTATTAATAGCTCACATTTCAGCCTTTAGTTTATCAGCTTTAAGTAAAATTCCAGTGGAATCCGCTAGTTTTGGCAAAATACTTATGCTCCAAGGGGCTGCAACGCATTGCGGATGGGAGCCCAGGACAAGTTTGCGAGTACCCGCGTGGTGCAGCTGATGCAGGAGGGAGCGGAGGATGGCGCCGCCCTACCTGTCCTGGAGAATTCGGGCTCAGGGATGCGGGAGTGTCCCCGCCCCGCCCCTTCCCGCTGCCGGGGGCGCCCGGAGCACCCCCACCCCCCCAGTAGGGGGCGCTGCCCGCGGAGCCCACACCTCCACCCCCAGTGGGAGGGCGGAGCGCCGCGATGAAAAGCGCGCTTTGATTGGC
>WEIU01010120.1:793945-897427 GCA_013389925.1 Aegithalos caudatus
GGCCGGGGCGCGGCGCCCGCACGGGACCCCCTCAGGTAACGCGATGGGACGGTCCGGGAGGGCAGCGCGGCCCAGGGACGCCGCGGGGACTCGCCGGGGGTTTTAGACTTGTTGTTTTAGTCGCACCCAAGATGGCGCCCGGAGCTGGCGGTGCGGGGCCGGGATAAACCGTTCGCTCCTGCCAGTGGGGGGGGGAGGGGAAGTAGGGCATACTCATTCTTCTTTCCCCCCCCCACCCCGCGGGAGAGGTACAGTCCGCTTATCCCCCTCCTCGCCCCAGCCGGGATTCCCCACCCGCCCCGGCCATGGGGAGGAGGGGGTGCCCCCACCATTGTTCCCCCCCTCCCTGCGTGGTACGGTCCGGACCCCGGCACCTGAGCGGCGGGGGGGGATGGGGTGCCGGAGCCATCTTTTTGTACCCTCAGCACCGTGGGGGTCGCATCTCTCCACCATAACTCTGGGCCGCTCGTCCCACACTCAGCCCAGCTNGCACTCCCGCCTGTTGATTGGCTGCGTGCCTCGCGCCCCTGCCTCCTATTGGCCTAGTTAGGGGAGGGGGCGTCTCAGCCGTCTTCCGATTGGCTGGTGTTGGCCGTGGAGACTATATCAGGGAGTGTGGGGAGGGTCCCCAGTTGGCCCTGTGAGGGGAAGTGCTAAGGTGTGTGCGCTGTCCCGCCCTCACGAGGTTCTCTTGGCCCAGGGGGATTCTAGGGGGCCCAGGGTGTCAGTGTGGCTCCAACAGGGCAAGGCTCTGGCTAGGTGGCCTTAAGGCTTGGTGTGGAGGGAAGCTCGGCCTTTCCCCACTGACCTGAGGTGGTTCTATTCACGAGAGACCTGGTGTGAGAAGCAGTAGTTGCAGCAGGTGGAAGCCGTGGGGTTCGCTGCTCTCCTGACTGTGGTCTTGTTGCCAAAATCCTATTCTTGAGGTCTTGGTTATGGTTGTAGCAAGTGGATGCTTGGTCTTGTGGCTCTCCTTGCTCTGTGGGTGTTGGTGTTGAGTTGTCCCGTTTTCCCTCCTGTGCCCTGGTTCCATTAAAAGTGAGTTGATGTGAGTTCATTAAATGGTTGAAATGGAAGAACGAGGTCCTGATGCTGTGCCTTTCAGAATTATTCATCCTTAAGGGATAATCCACCTTTTTAGGGTTACTTCCTTCTGTACAAGAGCTATGTGTGGTCGCCTCTTTCAGCTATATGTTGGAGAGCCTCAGGAGTGTTCTTACAGGGTCTCTAAATTAAAATTTAAACTTGGTTTAGGCTATTGATAGTAGTTATAATCCTGACAGTGAAATGAAGAGTTGGTATTTGTGATGACTTTTTGGTACCTCAGCATCAACCCATCTAGTGTATCACTATATATTTACTGATGGATCTTACAGGTCTTTAAAGAATGATGAAGTGCAAAGCTGGGTATGCCTATTTAAGTTTCCCTGTGAGTTTGAATGGGAGTAGAGACTATACTGAACTTTTTTGTTCTTCTGTCAGATTTTTAATAATTCCGTTTTTTTTTTCTTGAAGTTCAGTTAGATGATGAGATACTAATGAATCACCAACTGATTTTACATGAGAATTCATTGCATCTTTCTGGGACACAATAAAATAATTGTCAGTCTTGAGCCTTCTAATGCCTACATTTCTAGGAAAAGTAATACAGGAACATGTATTGCTTTAGTCTGTCCTTAAATGGAAGACTTCTCTCTGAAATTGTGACGGGTTTTGGCACTTTGCTACATGGATGCTTCTCTTGTGTGAAAAGAGCTTTATTACCTTGTTTATAGGATGAGATATCGGTGTAATTGTTATTATCATTACCTGATAGAATAATTGACAATTTGATTTTAGATGAAACGGGTCTGTAGTATTTTCTGCTCCCCTCTGGCCCCCTTAGTCCTACCCTTTGCAGAAAATCCCTGGATGAGCTCTCCTGGGGTAAATTGCTCTGTAGTGAGCAGCCACTTCCAGAGTGTTCCTGACCACCTGCAGCTGCTGGCAGCTGTGTACAATTCTCATGGACATCAAAGTGTATCTAATTAAGGGGGCTGGTTTTGTATGGTGAATTTTGTTTGGATTTGAACACGAGATTGGGTCTATTTGTCACTTTTATCTCCTGCTAGTAAAAGAAGCAGTTGTATTGTAGCCCTGAAATGGCTCTATATGTCAATCCCTACCTGTTTGAAAGTGCAGATAGTCCATTTGTTCTCTGGGGCAGTGCAGAGCAGCAGCTATTCTGAAGGAACCGGCTTAGGTGTGTGTTTTTATGTGCAGAAACAAGGTGGGTTTGTTTTTTCGAATTTTACAACAGGTGAAAATTCAGAGGGGTGGGAGAGGGAGAGAGGGAGCAGCACCACCTGCTTGTAGGAAGGGGAAGAATCTCCTCCAGCTGACAGTTCTTTTGGGAAGAGTTTACTGGAGGTGGAGGGAGGGGAGACAAAAAGTTGTCAGGAAGAAGCTGGAGGGGAATAATTTGTTTTCTTTCAGTAACTCCTAAGAGAGCCATCTTGAGGGTTGTGTGGGCAGAGCTTTAGAGGACACTGATACAGACATTTATATTCCTTTTGTGTCATCTTGTACTTCAAATGCACATTTCCCCTGCTTCCTTGCTTTATGAGACTTCTCTTTCTGTGATTTATAAACCAAATTCTTTTAGGAAGGCAGGGTCACTGCCTGGAGCAGCTGGAGCCCAAGAACTGCAGTATGTGATTGAACAGCCCATGATATCACAGGGACCTCAGAGGACGAAAACATTGGGAAGACAGCAACATGAGGATCATGGCCATAGATTCAGGAAGCTGAGGGCCAGGAGAAGAAGTCAGTTGCTGGAATGGATATGTAGATGTTGAGCAAATGGAAAGAGAGGTGACTAAAGAAGAGATGTGCCTATGTAGAAAGTAATGAAGTTGACTCTGTCCGCCAGGAGAGAGTAGAGTGTGAGAAACATTTTGTTATACAAGAATTAGGACTGAAGAGAGATGTCCTTGGAGCATTTCTGAGTAGATGTCTAAACCCAGCCTAGGTAGTCCCCAGGAGGATGTTAAGCTGTGCTCAGGCTGGATTCTCTCCTGTATTCTGTGGTAGAAATGGATTTCTAGCTACTTACCTGACAAGTTGTGAGAGCATGGTTACATCAGACTGTTGTCACCTTCCCTGCCTGGGCACTGTCCCTTTAGGAAAAGGACTGTAACGTGTGATAGGCACAGCAGCAGAGGACTGGCCTTGGTCTTAGAGATCTCTTCCAGCTCATTGTTGCTTTGATGATGGATGTGCCATAAGGATATGGATGTGGATAGATTCATTATACACAATGGAAGTAAAGAGTGAGTTGGTGTTTGACTGAGCTCTTCTATTTATTACACGACAAAATAAATTTAAGCCGTTTTCCCTTTGTGGAAATAAATAATTCTTGCTGTTCCAGCCCTAGTAGGATTTCCATATTTAACTCACCAGTAAAACATAAATATTGTGATTTTACATGACCTGATTGATAACATTCATGCAGAATGCACAGGCTAGAGTTCCTTGAAACAATATGTGCCTGTGATGGATGGGAATGCAGAGGAGGTGACGACAGTCCTGGCTCAGTGCTCAGTGAGGTTAGAAACCTTCTTGCTGCAATGAAGGCATATTCCTGATAAAGGATCTCAGGAAATGCACTGGCTCTGCCTTCTAGGCAAACTGGAATAATTAAGTGTGGGATAAAGCTTTTTGCAGGCACATGTGGTGTTCCTTTTGAGCATAATAAATCATTTTCATATTAAAAGCTGAAGGAAGACTCAGTCATAAAACCCCTTTTGTACCAATCTTGCTGCCCTTGCACATGGCTGGGGTGACACAGTTGTCAGTGAGCTCAGTTGTGGGAGGATTAAGCCAATAGTCCCTGCTATTATTGCTGCAGGGAACCTCAGGCTATAGCAAGGCTCTGGGGAGTAAATCACATTAGCTGGTTTATGCACCATTACCATATTGTAAAGTGGGTTCTCATTTGAGATAGTGAGTGGCTTTACTGCTCCCTGAGCAGGGAGGTGGTCTTTTCTCCTTGCTCAGCTTTAATATTCCCCCTTTCTCATCCCAGAGGAGGGACAAAAATGAGTGTTTGGCTTGGATTTTTCATCAGAATGCCCTTTGTGAGCCTCACAGAGGTTGCTGCAGATGAAGTCCTCAGAGATTTTGTCTCTGTATCTTCTTGTGTAGTCACAGCATTGAAAGAAATTGTCATTCTTTAATAGCAGGTTTGGCAAGAAAATACAGTTATTGTTGATTTGAAAATTTTTTTGTGGTGCTTTTTCCTGACTTTCAGAGCTTACCTTGGAAGCCCTAGGTGAGTTCACTGGGTTTAACTTGTGTTTAAAACACAGACCACCAAACACAACCCAGCAGTGACTTTGCTGTTAGTGCCTTTCTCTTACAGCACCGTTGGCTCCTGAGTGTTTATGGGGGGCCATGGATGTGCCTGTGAGGGGCCCCACGAGCTGTGGTGGCTCAGGGTGTCTATTGCAGAGACAGCCAAGCTAGCAAGGACATTGCTGTTGGGTAGGCAATGAAGAGCTTTGCCCTCTGAACAGTGCTTTCCCATCCTCTGGAGCTGAAAGCAGTGCCTGGGGGAGCTGCTGATTTATTAACACAGCTCGAGAGAAAACACCATCCCACAGGATCAGGAGGGAGGAGTTGGAGAGTATCACAGAGGTCAAAAGGAGATTTTAAGCAAGATTTTAAGAAAAGAAAAAGAATTGTCAGACAATGACACCAAGGTGCTTTCCAGGCATGGGGAAAAGCAGAGAAGTTTTGTCATTAATCCCATTTTCTGGATTGAATGTAAAATTCCAAACTAAAGAGAGATGATTGTAGGTCTGTGACAGCAGCAGGTTCTGGAAGGTGGTGAGAAAAGGATGGTAAATGTGAATGGTGTTCTGAGACAAACCTGTCTTGTCTGAAGGGATGGTTAATTGACTTGCACAGCTCAGAATGAGCAGATGTTCCACTAGAGGAGATATTTCAAAGTCACAGGAGCTGTGCTGGTTCTTGGATCTGTTGTCACAATTTGCACAATAGATAGTGACACACAGGACTGTCCCTGCCTCCCCACTGCCATTCTGGAGTGGTACTGGACTGTATTTTTACTCTCTAGTTATGCCTGTTACTGCTTCAGCTTGTGTCAACCAGCCTGGACAGGTGAGGCATGTGTGTTGTTTGGGGAGGAAAATGCTGTGTCTGCAGTTGCTGTAAATGCTTTAACATCTCCCACTGGCATTGCTTCTTGCTCAATTTTGTGATGCTCATTCTGTTAAAAGCATTGGGGTGCTGGTGGAATTTTGGGTGATGTGTCATAATTGACTGATCTTTCAACTTCCAGAAAAGTAAAATAATCTTCAAGTTACTGAAGTACTTGCTATGAGGATACAAAAAAAAAACCCCAAAAACCCAAAACTAAACAAAAACAAACAAACAAACCCCCAAGAAACAGTGTCCTGCATAAAATTTGAGCCAGGCCTCTATTATAGTGGAGAGAATATAGTTTTGACATACATATCACATAAATTTAACATGAGTTTAAGCAAGCTGTTTGGATTACTGTTTTACTGAGCCTCTAAATGGATTTTTATTACAAAATATAGTCTACTTTCTTCATACTGAGAAGAAACTGAGTTATCCTATCACAGTGCCTTTTATCTTTAATTATCTTTTTTCTTTTAGGATTTCTGCAATTGAGTTTCAATTTCTGTTACACAGATTCTTATGGTAATCCCTTGGAAGTAGCAGAGCCTCCTGTTGAGGTGCATGTCTCTGTGTTTATTTAGCTTGTCTCCAAATGTCTAATGTGTTCAATTCCATGAGAAAAATCAACAATTGCAAAGGATAATCTGTGGGCAAACAGTGTTGAGGGCAAGCAGAGAGTGCTTCCTGCATGCCAGTGATTTGTCAACGTTATGTCCAAAGTTTCACATTTATTTCTGTTAAAAACCTACCAAAGCTAAGAGAAGACTACAGGGAAATGGTTAAAATTTCAAAACACTGTGGCTGTCATTGTCAGGGCTGTAATGGGTATTAAGAGTGGGATCTAGGGAAAGAAATAAAATTGTGCAGGATTAATGAGAAGGAGCATCCTATGGAGGACCAGTGAGCAAAGCTAGTTTGGTCTTCTTGTCCTCAGTGTCAGAAAACTTGCTCAGGTGTTGGTATTTTGTGGCAGTTCTATTGGCAGTGACTTTGGATAAGATTTTTCCAGCTCCTGGCCTTGACTGCAGGCCTTGTTTCACAGCTGAATTTCAACACTTGCTCCTGCCCCCCACCCTCTTTATTTGCCCATCCCTGGAAGCTCTCTCAGGCATGGCCTGTCTCCTCCTGAATTGTCTTCATTCTCAGCACATTCATGTTTCCAGGGAATTGTGCTTTTCAGTGTGTTTTCATAATTACCAATGTACTGAGGGAACGCATACCAGAGGCAGATCCAAGGATGAATTTGGAAGTGCAGAAGTTGAAAACATCAACAAATCCTGCAGTTTGTACTATTGTCCCTTATTGCTGCACAGTTGTTTGGGCTGAGCTGTTTATTATTTTCATTTCTGTCAAGAACAGCAGTAACCAGACTCTATAGAATCTGCAGCACTGGGCCACTGAATTTGGCTCAGCCTTGCTTTTTTTTCTCCCAGGATTTTAAGTTAGGGCTAACTTTCAGAATCATAACTGTTTTCTGCTTTTCTTTCCAACTTTTTGGTACTTCTTTTTTCAAAGATGAATCTTAATACCCAGTTTTGACTTTTAAAGACCCTGCCTGAACCCTTCAGTCTCCTTTGTATTCAAGTTGTAAATTATCTGTGCCAAAATGACTCTGCAGGGGTGAGTCAGCATCTTCCTTCAGACCTTCAGTGTCTGCTGGTGGGGAAGGTCAGCCAAAAATTCTGCTACTTGTTGCACCACGTGGAGTTAGCCAGAACTGTGCCTTTCCCTTGATTTAATTAGTAGTTAATGTAATTGCATAATTTTAACAGGGTAATTATATATTTTTTTTTTTAATCAAACCACCCCAAATTGAAACCTCTAATGTTTGTTAATATTTTTAGTTTTCTAAGCAGTTAGGTAATTGATTAAACTACTGGCTACTGTTAGTGCAATTACTTGAATTGGCTCTTGATTAATACTGGCAGTCTAGGAAAAGAGCTGTTGTGGATAAATCAGCTGAAGAATAGATAGGTGTTAATTAACAGGATAGGTGTTAAATTTTGCAAAGAAGTTCTTCACAGTGTTACTGACAGAAATGCTATCATGTTTCACATGGGTAGAGATGATCATACACCTGATATATGTATATATTTATATATTTTGAATAAAAAACCATATACCTGATAAAATGAGTGGAGGAGGTTAGTGAATGAGGTAGGATAAGATATGAGAAAATCTCTAATTTAATCCTTTATAACATAACAAGTAGCTAGGAGAAAGGTTTTGTGTAGGGATGGATGGTATTTATTTATAGATTAGAGCATGTGTGCACTTGGATATATAAATAAATAATATTTATCTGTAAATTGCTCTGACTTTCCGCACTCTGAGAACAAGGCTGGTGTTTATAACTTCTAAATGTTTGCTGCAGTTAATTTGTTCATACTGAGTTCAAGCATTAAATGCTGGTACATGGATTTAATTTTAATTTCTTTCCTGAGTGCTTTTCAGGGATGTCTTATATCAGGCAATATTAATGGAGATGAGATTTCTGTGCCTGTATTCCCATAACTGGAGATGTTTGGATGTAAGAGAAAGTCATAACAACTCCTCAGTGTCTGCTTTTGTGGGGCCCACGTGTGCTAGGATGCTCCGTGTGAGACAGCAAGTGTTAACTCTTGTCACCAGTGACAGCATGACTTGGTGTCTAGCAGTGCCCAGAAATATCCTTCCCACTGTTCTTCCTGGTCTGTGTGTAAGCAATCCGAGTTTTTTGCTCCACCACGCAGTTCAGTGACGTTAGCCCAAAACTTCCTGCCCTGCTGATTTATCCATGCTGGCCAGGCCAGTGGAACAGGCAGTGCTCAGGTCTGCACAGCTTAGTCCTTGCTGGCGAAATTAGGAGGAGGCAGAAAGTCAGTCTGCTGCTTTTTTTACCTCTCCTTATCTATTTTTCAGTTTGTCAATGACAAGCCAAATGCCAGCATTTATAGGGATAAATTATGACTAAAATAATTTGCATTTAAAATGCAAATGAATGAAAGCATCAGCAGGGAGCCTTCTGCTTCCTTCCTGGTGCACAGATGGGTACTGGCGTTAGATCAGCTCAGCAAGGCACTGGATATCAAATAAAGTTAATTGGAGTAGCTGAGAAATGACACAGGCTCAGCCTCATGATAATTCCTGGCCTGTGGTTTAATGTCACATTAGGGACCAAGGATTGGGAAGGTGCTCAACCACCGACTGAACCAATCACCAGAGCTGTAAATTATCCTTTTGGGATTGCAGGAGCAGAGCGAGAGGCCCTGAGAAAATTGCAAGAGGTGAATAAAACCAAGCTTGGAAGCAGTTTGTTAGGGTCTCTGAGAGTTTAAGATTCATTGTTACTTTTTAGTAGTTGGCTGTTGTAATACTGTGCTAACCTGGGACTGGGATTTTGTCAAAGATCAAATCTCTCTGTATGTGGAAAACCAGTTGGTGCTCAAACAATTCAGGCAAACTGAGGAACTGGTGATGCATCTCTGAACGTAGTGTTTTCTTGTTGGAAGCCTCAGGTCCATTTTTGGCATTATTTATTGATTTCTAGGCCTGTAGGTACCAGAAGGACAATGAGGAGACGCTGGTGTGGATGGCCTGTGGCCAGGGAAAGACTTGCAGGAAAAATTCAGTGTATTCTTTCAGTGCAGTTGGTGCAATGGTTGATTTGTTTCCTCCTTAATGGGACATGGAAAGTGGTGAACAGCAGGACTTGACCATGCTGAGATAAGATTTCTGTTCCCTTATTCCCATAATACAGGGTCTTTGGGTCTTGTAGGAAGGGTTTGTAAAGGCAAACCTGCTTTACTCTGTGTTACTGAAGTATAGTAGCTGATAAATCACTCAGCTCTGTGCCGTGTGTCGTGCTGGTTTTAATGTCTCTGTTCTCTGGTTTTTTTTTACAGCCATGTTGTTGAAGATCACCTGGTCTTCTGGAAGCAGAAACACATTGAACAGATGAATCCCTTCAGCCAGGCATTCCTCTAGTAGATCTTTTCCTCCTCATGGAGCACCCAGGCAGGGAGGAGATGGAATTGAAAGAGGAAAGTCCTCAGGTGTGGACTGAGTCTGCCTCACAGGAACAGAACACTGCTCAGGTGAATAGCCAGAGCTCTGCCCTTGCTAGGGCTGGATTGGGATTGGTGGGGAGGGTTAGTTCCCATTCAGCCCTGATTTAGAGTCTAGCTCAGTTTTCATTTGAGCAGAAATACAAACATTTCTGTGGTGATTTGGTATCAAAGCTTCAGAAACTGAGCTGTGCCAACTGCAGCGGTGAAGACACAGAGCTCTGAAATGTGCTGAACAAAACCAGGCATTGGTTGTAGAAGTTTCAGTGTCCAAATATATTTGTAACCATGTGGGAGAGACTAAGGGTGTTCAGAGTAATGAACATGAAAAAAATCTCTGTGGCAGCTGCTTTTGATGGCATCATTCGAATCAGTTGGAACTGTGGGTGGACCTTGGGGAAAGTAATACAAGTAATTTTTTCCAGCCAGACATCTGGGTGGTGAGGAAGGGAGAAATGTTAATTCTAAGTGACTAATGCAGTCAGGTTCTGCTGTATGCAGCTTGTCCCTCTGCCTCTGAGACAATGCAGCTGGGAATTTCTAGAATTCTGTCAACTGATTTACTCAAAAAGTATGGTAGGGAAAGGGTGCTGCATGGTATTTGATCCACAAGCTGTAAAATTCTGCCTCTCTTAGTAATTTCCAGTTTTGAAATTTGCAAAGAAAGGCAGTTTTCAATGTCCTGTGTTCCCTTCTCTCTACAATGGGGTAACCATACTGCTGTTTGCACATGGCATTTTTAAGGCTTAATGAGTATTTGCAGAGTGCTCTCCAAATGTGAAATTGTAGTGTTTGTAAGAGGATTTATTGTACAGAATCAGCACTGAGCATCCATGGGGGAGTACCAGGTGTCTTCTGAAGCATAAGCTAAAACGTGAAACAAATAAAAAATATGTAATTGTGGCATCATTTTATGTGAAAGGATTTTATGTGACTATGAATACTTGTACTCAAACCAGGTTTTGCATCACCTGCTCACTGTCCTGTTTTTCCCATACACTGGAAACGCTTTTCAGCACATAAAGGATGGCAAAAGCTAAACATGTCCTGTTTTCACTGGAATCCAATGTTCTGGCTCATTTAATATAGGCCACTGATCATCAGTTATGATCCTAATGTTCTGGTAAAATCAACTTGTTTAGATTTAAATTGCTGCCCTAGACATAACTTGTTCCAGTAGTCCTTGGGATCTGTGCTTAATGTTTTCAGGTATAGGTTTGTCTGTTTAAATAGTTGAATTTTCTACTGATGCTGCAAGTGCATACTACAACTACAGAGAAGCAGTCTAATATGCCCTACTGCTGCCTCTGAGAACTGCAATACTATAATTTGAAGAGTATCAGAGTTAATAAGTTCTGTTAGCCTTTCATCAGACAGCAAAAATGACCTCCAACTACAGAAATAGCTGAACGAAGTCATTATCATAAATCCTGAAAGGAATATGAGCATAAAGGGAAACAATATCCCAATAAACTTAATAAAATATGAGCTTGTTCCCTTACAAATCTTCCAAGATGTAAGTATGGGTGGGTGCTCTTTGTCGCAGTTACATCTTGAGTTGCAGCGCAGAGTAAAACCGGAGACTGACGGGAGCCGCGTCCCGATTTCTATGGGTACAACAACCGAGTGGGATGCGAAGCGCGCGCTTTCCACCGCGCTCGGGTTGGCTGGGACACCAGCTCTGCTTTCCAAGGCCCGCTGTGTGCCCCCCTGGCCTGTGCTGGTGCGATCCAGGATGTGTTTGTTCCCCAGGTGCACTTTGTCCCCGAGGGCGGGGCGGTGGCCCAGATCATGTACAGCGAGGAGCAGGAGCGCGGCCCCGCGCAGCAGGTGGTGTACGCGGCTGACGGCACCTCCTACACCTCGGTGGACACCTCGGAGCACACCCTCGTTTACATCCACCCCGTGGAAGCTACGCAGGCACGTGTGGTTCTGAGCCCAGCCTGGTTCTGGCACCTAGAAAACACAGCAATCTTGTTTGGGATGAAAGCCAGTTACCGGCCGAGCGGTGTGACTGGAAAATAGCAGGCAGTTGCTCCCAGCAGTTTTCTCTGCCCGCTGCTGAGCAGGGACTTCATGCTGTTCATTTGTCTGATGTGCAAATCTGCTTATCAAAGGATGGTGAGGCTATGAATTATGGAATGCTGGTTATTTCACTGAAGGTGGATGAGATTATAATTTACTCAAAAGTGTTTTCCAGAACAAGGAAAATCTCACCAGAAATTTTGCCTCTTGTATCCAGTAAAAAGCTAAGAGTCATCTATGTTCCCTCTGGAAGAGTCTTTGTTTTGTGTTAGTGCAGTTGTCATAATTGATAGTTACAATAACAGTTGTGTCTTTTTGCAGAGCTTCTCTGTTTATTTGATGTAATTTTGTAGTCTCTGCAGAGTTGCTTGATTTTATAGACCATTTATATTCTTTTCCTTCTGCATAATCATATCATATAGCCTTTATTCCCTTGCAGCACATGTTTATATGGGGTCAATATGCTATGCATCTCTGCCTCTCTCTGTGCAGACAGATTAAAAGGGAACAGGCTTGCTTTGTAAAGAGTGTTTTATAATATCTTTGCTGACAGGGCAGATTAGCTGTGCTGCAAAGGGCATGTACCTGACACCCCCATTACGCTGGCAGGGCCTCATGTGGCACAGTGTGTTGTCTTGTGCAGCTCTCACCTGTCCCAGAAAACCACCTTCATGTGGAGGGATATCCTGAGAGAATATCTCCCATGAAGTTACTGGCCAACTAACTCCCACACTGTTAACTCTCAGTGAATGCTGTCATTGTGTCAAAAGATGTGTAGTGTTCAGACACTCTTCTGCATCTAAGGTGAAGTTATCACAGTGCCAAAGGAATTTGTATTATACCAAGCTTTATTTTGTTGTAGCTAGGCTGCTACAAGCTCAGATATTTTCGCTAAGTAAGGCTGGCCTCAATCCTTAGTCTTGCTTTTCCTGGGATTCTGTCAGGGCTGTTCTTGAAGAATATTGAAGTTGGCATGGCTTCTGTGAAATTAAACAGCATCTTGGCCATGTCAAAGTCCCATATAGGATGTGCATGGTAGTTCCTCAAAAGAAAGCATGCAACAGTCTTGTGAATTTTCAGGATGAAAAGCTCACAGTTACCTTCTATCCTGCCTTAAAGTGTTACACATTAAGGGCATAGATAGAGCTATTGAATTTCATCCTGTAGATTTTATCAAATCAACAACTGACAAAGTGCTTTTGGTAAATAAAAAAAAAATAAATGTTGTGAAACCCTTTAGCTGTACAGATGCAAAGTGCCACATCAATACATGAACTCTTTAGGGAGCATTACCTAATTTTTAGTTTCTATGTGTGTAGATCTACTTGGGTAAGTTGAAGTAATTTACTGTGATAACAGGCAGGTTAGAAGCTGACAAAGGCTCAAATACAGTTTGTTCCATGGTGACAGGGTAACTTTTGTGTGAGTTGGGAGTAAAAACCCCCAGGGCTGGTTTGATAAGCCTTTTTCACTTTGTCTAGACTCTGTTTACAGATCCGTCCCAAGTGGCTTACGTCCAACAGGATGCTACCACCCAGCAGGTAAGGAACAGATATAATTCATTTTGGGCCTAAAACTGTGAGGGAACAGTTAGGGAAGGTAAAGGGACATTCATGTGGTGGGGGAGAGTCATGAGCTGTCTCTGAAGTTGTCCAGTGACAATCTCAGTCTTGTGCTGTCACCCTGATCAATACCAATGACCAGCTTGAGCATGAATGACAATAAAAGTTAAGAATGGTTTTGGGTTTATTCTCTTTAATTCATATTCCACAAGAATTCTAATTTACTGCCCCAGACAGCATGAAAAATCTTTCCTGCAGCAGATGTGGCTCATGTCATCTGAATGTGCCATTTTGGAAAGGCTGGGTTTTCAATTGTCCTCATACAGGTTCTGATCCAAATGCCTTTAAGTCCACAAAAGGCTCTTGAGGGGTAGAAAATTGGATTAAATTCTAGGTTTACTAGAAACGTCACAGGAAATTAAGTGCAAAACCTGAAGCAGTTGAGTGACTGGCTCCCTTAACAAGTGTGGTGGGTTTGCCAGTTTCAGGTGGGCTGGGAAGAGAATAAAACTGTAGCCTCTGTTTATAAGGTTATGATGATTTTTCCTTATTCTTTTTACATCCCTCACGGATGTGGAAGTTTTGTTGTTAACTCTTACTGGTATCTTTGGGAACTGCACTGTGGTAATCAGCTGTAGACAGGTGCTTTCAGATGGCTCTGGTTGGAATTATCTGCTTGTCATAGACTTAAAATCATGACTGCCTGGTGGGTCTTTAATGACATGTGTGAATGGATGTGTTAGAATCATCACCAAAGCCATCATTAAAATAAATGTGTGTTTGTTGAAAGTCTTGGGGCAGTGAGTGATTGAATGTATGCTGCAAACAAATTTTCTTGCTAAAAGACCTAAGTGGTTGAGGCACAGAGAGGAAGCCAACGACTGACACAATAAAGGTGTTACCTGTCATCTCATTCTCTGGAGTTTTGTTCTGGAAGTTTTTGCTTCATCAATTTCCCTGCATTAAGAAGCCCAAAATTCCTATCTAATTGTCTTAAAACTCATCCAACAAATATACGATAAATTAAAAGTAGAGATTATTTGTGTACAGTGCAGATGGCAATGACAACAGAGGTGATCTGCTGTTATTATCCCAGAAGCACTTGTCTGTGTGCCCTCAGCCTGTCCTCCATTCCAACACTGTCTAACAGAAGTCCTAACACATATGTTAATTACTGATGAAAGGTTAATCACTCATTATATCAACTCTGCCTTTGCAGTTGTTTTTACATCAGCTTTTCAGGTGGGACATCCCTGAAGTGACAACTAATGATAAAAAAATAATTAAAGCTCCTCTTGTCTTTCAGAAGAAACTACTGTAGAAAGAAAGTGAAAGGTTTATAAAAATAATGCCCATAATCCATGCAGTGCCTGACATGGAAGTGCAAGTAAGAGTATGTTTGCTGTGATTAGTAGTAGGCAGTGCTAATAGGGGGTACAAACAGATCTGTGTGACCCTCTCCTTAATGGCACACTGGAGGAATAATGATGTCTCTTTTGTTGCCACTTGGCATCAAAAGTGTCAATACCAGACTGCCATGGTGGTTTCCTCCTCACCATCACACCATTCCCTGAAGTTTTTTTGCTATTGTTTTTCAGGAGTTTCATAAATTACTCTTAGTACAACTTTAAACAAAGCAACTAGCTTAGAGTTCTAAGACTGAGTGCTTATGTTACAGGTTTTGTCATCTGCTCCCTCACTACTGGCCCAAGTCACTGTTCTCAGTTTTATCTGATATTAATTAAGCACTCCGCAGAGAGGCAAGAGCTTGGATTTTGTCATAAAAGCTGCTTAACAGTCAGAGGCACAAACTAGAAGCCACATGATGTCAGCTGTAGAGAAGGATGAAAAGTCATGCAGAATAAGGATGCAAATTCCTGTATAGATAAGCAGGAAAAAAAAGGCAGTAAAGGTGATTCCTAGGGTCTTAGTTGTGCTTTGTTTTATTGCTGAATGGAAGAGAACAGTGTGGCAATATGCATTAATTTGGTTGTTACAGCACAAAAAAATGAGTATGTAAACAAAAATGTATAGTGTGACCAAATATAAAGAAAGAGAATTGTTGCTATCCTCTTGTTTGAGAGCTTGATCTTCTCATGAGGTCAGTACACCACCTTGTTTTTTAATGGATCCTGGATCATAGAATCACAGAATGATTTGGATTGGAAGAGACCTTAAAGCTTATCTAGTTCCAACCTCTCATGGTTTGTCTGAGGAAAAAAAAATCAAAAAAAAGAGGAAATGTTTCTTAGTCCTTCTTTACCTTTTCCTTTGAAAACGAAAGTAAATTTGGGCATAGAGGAAAAGAGACCCCAAATCACTGGTTTTACCAAGAGCTCTCCTGACATCTGTTTTTAGTGCAATTTGAACCCAGGCTGGGTAGGACTTTAAACTAAAAGCATGTAATAGGTAATTCCAAATGTGCAAAGTCGATGGATTTGAAGCCTTTCCCTTTGTCCCAGGAGCTGCAGGTTCCGTGCAAGCCCATCATCCCTATTTGAACGCCAAAAATCACGGGAATGTCACAAGGGCAGGGCTCGAGGGAGCTGTGCATGCCGGGCCCTGCCCGTGTGTTAAGTGACTGATGGAAATGCTGCAGTGCTAAAATGAGTGCCTGTGATTTTAGGTAACGGTGCTCTTGCCTGCTGCTGCTCAGAGCATGAATCCCACCAACCTGTCCGTGCTCGGCAGCGTTGCTGATCCCCCCCAGCCAGTGGCTCAGGAGCAGGGGCCACAAGCAGATAGAGTAAGTTGCCAGGCACCCTTTCCTTTTCCATGTACGAGTGCACCGATTCCATTGCTCCATCATCTCTGGGGGTGAATTGTGGCTGAGTGATGCGGGAGGAGATGTGAGAAAGCTGTAGTGCAGATTTGTACTGTCTTCCATAGTCTCACCGTGGAATGTACTGAGATCAGGTATTGGATATACGAGAAACCCCTTGCACAGATGGTTCTGTGAGCAGCCACCTTAAAATCCTGTCAGTGCTGAAAAGTGAAGCTAACAGAAGATGTAGTGCTGACCGCCACGTCCGCTGGGTTTCCTTGTCAGTGTTTTCAGGCAGCTCTGCCGGGAGTAATACTTGTTCTCTACCTGAGAAACCTGTGTGGGTGATGGAATATGCATCAAACTTTAAATGTTGCAGTTCTTTTAAGGAAGGAAAGGGCTAAACTTGAAGATTAGTGGAAGAATGCAATGCCCTCAACTGTCCTTCATGTCCCATAGTTTTTATCTAGTCCCCACATTACCTCATCCATTATTAACCTCTACTTTTTTACTCTGAGGATGGGTTGTACAGAGATCATGTGCCAAAGTGCAGGATTCTCTCACTTGTACAAAAGAAGTTAAAATACAGCTTTAGGCTCTAGGTAATTTACATGGAGCCTGGACTTTGCTTCAAACTTCCTGCAAGAGTCCAGAAGTTCCTCTTTCTCAGAATTTTCTTCTGAGAACTAAGTCCTTGGCAGGGTAGAGCCAGGGAGTAATACACGTGTTTTGAGTGAGGCTAGCAGCAGCAGCCAACCATGCAAAACATCCTTTGGCAGTCATTTAGCACCTTCCCTTGTCCTTTTCTCCATTACCAGGAAGGGTAAACTAGCAAGGACCTTCATTGCTTGTCCTTGTGGTTTTCTTCATGAATCAGCTTGAACTGTTTGTGAATTCTCTCCTCAGGCATCATTACCGGTGCATAACCAGGTGTTACCTCCTATGGAGGCTGTGGATGGTTCTGATCCTTTAGCACCTCTGCAGAATCAAATGGAAAGGATAGAAACAAAAGAGGAAGATGATGAGGATGAAGATGAGGATGAAGATGGGGAAGACACTGACATGGATGAATGGGATCCTGATCCCCCTCGACCCTTTGACCCCAATGATTTGTGTAAGCATGTGCAGTAATATGTAGTGTACTACCTGCCCCCCCCTTTTTTTTTTTCCCTCTCCATCAGCCCTTTAGTAAAGAGAGGCAAAAATCATTGAGATTTTAGCAGTAATGAGTAAATGTGAGTCTTTATTCCCAGAAATGTGAACTCTAATTGGGCTGCTTTACTGATAAGACAAAATTCTGTCTTTAGTGAAGTCTCTGAGCTGCTTTGTTCTTATTTTGCTGGACACTGGCCTGTCTAATATTTTAAAATGTAGACAGACTATTGGCAAAAGTGTTCCCACAGCTGAGCCGAAGATGTTCAGAGATAGATAAGGCTGTCTCTGAGATGGTGTGTGAGTGTCTGCCTGAAAGTCACATCCTCTCTGCCTTTGTGTTGCAGGGTGTGAAGAGTGTAATAACACACATCCCTCAGTGTGTCCAAAACATGGACCTTTGCATCCCATCCCAAACCGGCCTGTGCTGACCAGGGCAAGGGCCAGCCTTCCCCTGGTGCTCTACATAGACAGGTTTTTGGGAGGTGTGTTCTCCAAAAGGCGTATCCCAAAGCGGACCCAGTTTGGGCCTGTGGAAGGACCCCTGGTCAGACAGACTGAGCTCAAAGACTGCTATATCCATTTGAAGGTAAGGGTGAGGAAAAGGGGAATCATTTTGTGCCTGAGCTTTGATTTTCATTAATTTGTCACTCTACCTTGATCAATTCACTAGAGTTGTTTTGTAACTTCCATCTCTGAATATAACTAATGCCCAGATTGCTTTGGCTTCAAATCTGCTCTGTTATTCAGGGTGACACACTAATCCTGGTGAATCTTCTGGCATTATGGTGATAGGATATATATATATATATATGTATGTATATATTGGGTGCATAATGTGTAAGGCTGTGAATCACTCTCACATGAGCTGAAGCAACATCTGGACATAAAAGTAGCAGCCCCTTCTGAGGACGTTCTGTGCCATTCTTTTGTGTCATGTTGTAACCTCAGTTCAAAATATTTTTCATACCTTTGTGTTCATAAAATGTAGGGGAGAGGAGATATTTTTATTCCCTTTCTTTTGCCAAGTTATTGACATGGGGTAAAATGGATTTGAGTGACTTCTATCCACTTATTTACTGGTTTCACTATAAAAAAATGATCCTTTTTGTTGGAGTTTAGATCCACAGTCTTAGCAGGGCTGTGATGGTCAGTGTCTGACAAGCAAGTTGTGACCATAGGCAGATTCAGCAATCGAGAGAAGTTCAGCTAAAGAAGTGCTGCTCCTTGCTTGAGGCAATGTCCTGAGTCAAAAAAGGAAGGGAAAAATGTTTGAAACTTCTGACTGATGTTTCTGTAGCCTACTAAAGCTACAGTTTACAGCTTTAGCCTACTAAAACTACAGCTTTAGTGTGTAATTTGTTAAAGTCACATGCTCATACTGTGCTTGACCCCTTTAATGAATGATTCTTGTTCCTGAAAGCCTTGGAAGGATCCATTGTACCTCCCTCCTTAATCTTTACCTGTGGCTAAATATTTTTCTGCCTGTTTCTCGATCCATGTTAGTACAGAGAGAAAATTAGCTATGCTTTCAGTGCTCCCCTAATGTCACAGTTGCATGGGCACAGTAGTTTTCTTAGTAACACAAATTCTTTTGTGCTGCCAGGCAGTTACAGTCACATGTAATTGGATTTTGCTACAGGTTTCTCTTGATAAGGGTGACAGAAAAGACAGAGATTTGCAAGAGGACCTGTGGTTTGAACTTTCCAGTGAGGCTCTGTGTAACTGGATGATGTTTGTGCGTCCAGCTCAAAACCACCTGGAGCAGAACCTGGTGGCCTATCAGTATGGCCACCACATTTATTACACCACCATTAAAAATGTGGAGCCCAAGCAGGAACTCAAGGTATGGCATTGCTCGTGTGTCAGGATTCTGTTTTTCTACTGATTAAGTAGCACCTTAAAAGTTCCTGCTTAATAAGTGCCAGAAACTACTGCTATGAATAGTATTAGAGCTTTTTTCCTCTGATGGCCTGAACTGAATGTCACTGAAGTCAGTAAGTAGTTAGTCACCAACATATCTATTTTAATGAGCTTTGGTTGATGAGGAAGTTTAAAATAAAAATATGTAAATTATTTGTCTCTCTCTGTCATGCTTTACACAGCTTATATTTTGCTGATACAATCTAATTTTTATTGCAGCAATCTTTTTTTTTTTTTTTTTTTAAATTCTGGATGCCTTTTCCAGTTAGCCCCCTGTGTTCCTGACTTGCTTTCTATGCCTTAAGTGAATATGGTCTGTCCCTTTACCTGGCTTTGCTGGAACTTTTGAAACTTTGTATGTGAAAAATGATAAAGGATATTGTGACTTCCCTGTGGTTTGCTTTTTGTTCCCTCTAAAAATGTATTGATTTCGTTGAGCTCAAAGCAGCATGGCTGGCTGAGATGGCCTTAATTTTCAACATTTTTGGGGGCACTGGGAGAGGGGAACCAAAAAGTTTCAATATCACGAAATTTTGTTGTTCTTCAAATCTCTTCTTGCATCATGTAGATTTCAACAATTTGTCTGGAAAAACAATGGTTTAGTAAGTGCACTTACTAAATCAGGGCAAAAGCCTACTTATACTGTTTAACAGCAGGACTATCTGAAATCAGTCCTTAATTTTTTTTTAAGCTGAATTACTAGAAATCTTACAAATCCATTTTATGTGTATTCGAACAACATTTTCTCAACAGTTTTTTTAAAACAATTTGAAATCAGACTTTAAATCTGTACAGACTTCCATGTGGGAGCATCATTTTTCTTACTTCATATGTTAATAATTCTTTTGGGGTAAAATGGTTTCCTAATTGAAAGGCTTAGTAACGTGATTCCCTCTCCAAGTGAACGTAGGGCATTCATGCACATTTTGTCCAGAGATTGAAGTAGTTGAAGCTGGGAAGTTCTGATTTGCCTGCCAGGTGTATAGTCCAGGAGCTCCAGGCTTTCATCTTTGTCCAGCTGGTGAGATTCCTGCAGAGTAACACACCTGCTGGAGAGTCCTTGAAATCCTACTCACTTCTGCCTGTGGCCCACTGCAAGTTCAAACTTTATTGAGTTTTTCATGCTGAAAATCTGCTGATGCCTTCTTTGAGAAATCTCTTCTAAAATCCACTCTTTTTCATCAAACAGATGAAATGATGGAAGAATTCTCAGCTAAATGTGAGCATCTGCTTTTAGGCTTTAATAAACTTTGTCTTCCTGGCTCTTGTGGTTGTCTTTGCTGAAGGCTTAAATTCCTTTTATGATAAAAGTGGGTCTGTCTTGCTGGTGCCTAGAAGATCTTTGTTTTGGGAAGCAGGATCATATTGCTCCAATCTTTCAGAAGCACTTTAAATGAGCCTGTGTGGATGGTGCTGCCTCTTGGCTATGTAAGGAGAGCAGGAAAGAAATGGGAAATCCCCCAACTTAATAACATTTCCATTCCTCTTGGTACAAGTATCAGTACTCTGCTGACATCCTACCTTTACAGTCATGTAGCTGGGTTTGAAGAGATTAATCTTACTTCCTTTAGAGCTACTGGTTGCCATGTGCAAGATTAACATTCATGTTAGGAAGCTAGACCTTTAAGTTAAATGGATGTACTTCCTGAGCAAAGCTCTTTCATTCCTCATTGGGGGCACATTGATCTTACTGGACTTTGTTATTGAGGATGAAAAGAGCAATAAGAGTTAGTGGTTGAGGCAAGTGAAGTAAATTTATTGCTTAAAACCCATTTTCAAATAGATTTTCACTAGTTTTGACTGCACCTAAGTGTCCTGTTACCTTGTGCTCCTGCTGCAGGTGTGGTATGCTGCTTCCTACGCCGAGTTTGTGAACCAGAAGATCCATGACATAACTGAGGAGGAAAGGAAGGGTAATTTGGGATCTTCTGCTTTCAGTGTGGTGGTGGTTGCGAGTTGCTCTCCTTATTTCGAGTATATGCTTCCTGTATTGTGCTCCCAAGTTTCTGCTAGGTTGGGAAAAGCTAAGCTAGATTCAGATTGTGTTATTAGGGCTTATTGCCAATAACTCTTTTCATGAGAATATTACCTTAATTTAAGCCTTTGCTTCAGTTTCTGGGAAGCATTAGGTTGCTTCCTCCCAGGAAAAGGTCTGTTTCTGTACTCAATGTCTACTGTGTCATAAACTGAGGCGTGACTGCTTTAGATTTAGAAATTTTCCTTGACCTCCCTTAACTTACACTAGCGGCACAATCCTGTAGGTGCTCTTCCATCCAAGGGTGAATTTCAGAATCCCCCTGAGTTTCTAACAGTGTTGATAGTCCATGGGGATTGTCCCTGGTGATCTTTCTGTGTCTCTCTGATGAGCTATGGGCATGGCACAGTACAGAGGGCATAAAAACAAAGACCAGTGGAGCAGATGTCTTTGGGTATTCTGCAGCCTGTCTAACCTTCAGGGGAGAAATACGGCCCACAGAGGATAGAGAGGCTGGGGGCAAAAAAAATATGTGTTTAATTGGTGATGAGTGAAATGGTGTTGTTGACATTTCTGGTAGTGCTCAGGGAGCAGGAAAAGAACTGGCCGTGTTACGAGTGCAATCGGCGTTTCATGAGCTCGGAGCAGCTCCAGCAGCACCTCAACTCCCATGACGAGAAGCTGGACTTCTTCAGCAGGTACTGACAGCCTTAACTTTGCTGGTGGTGCTTTCCCAGACATGCAGAAAGGAGGGGCTTTGTCTTGCAAATCTTAGTGATCGAGTCAGGAGAGATCAACTCAGCACCAGAAGGAAAAATCATGGCAGTAGGAGGCTGACTGGTATAAGAGACTCTGTGAAAGAAGTAGCTTGAGAGAAATAAATACTCTGTTGAAACTGGTGAGGTTTTTTTGTTTCCTTTTTTTTTTGACAAAGACTTTAAATATTTGTAATGTTTCAGTATCACAGTATTGAAATACTACCTTTCTCAGAAATATGCAAGTACAGAGCTTGGAAAACAAAGCTTCTAGTGTCTCACTGGCCTGGCAAGATAGTTTATTCTGACCTATTAAAAACTGAATCTACAAACACCTGTCACAGAGCAGAAGACAATTGGTGCCTTCTTTCTCCTGAAATGTAGCAAGTAACTCTGTTTTGTTTTGCTTTTGTGACACAAAATTGTTCCCTTCTGTTTAGTGCCTGACATCAATGACTGAACGTTTTTTGGTGAGGGATGTTATGGCTTCAGATTTTAAATGGTTTCCTTGAGCACTTGTTCCATCATGCTGAAAACGCTTCCAGCACACCACAAACTGGGGTGGTAGAAGTGGGAGGCTTGCCATGGCAGAGGGCTGGTAGTCCTCTTGGTCTCTTGATTGCTGATAGAAATTTTAATATGTTCTGAACCTCGATTTCTCATAAAGCACAAAATAAATAGATACCAGCCAGAAACCTGTTTTTTTTTTCTGTCAGAATTTCTTCAGTTATTATTTACTGCGTCATTGTTGCTGAGTTGAATGGGTGAGTAGGGATGCTGAGAAAAAAAACATAACATAAAATCAGTGGAGAATCCAAACTCATGTTTTTTTGTGTCTAACCTGGAGCACTCTTGTACTCTGCAGAGCCAGAGGCCGAGGTCGTGGGCGAGGAAAGAGGAGATTTGGACCAGGCAGACGCCCCGGGCGCCCTCCCAAATTCATGCGCATGGAAGTAACCAGTGAAAATGGTGAAAAGTGTGAAGAAGGGACACAGGTATATCTTTGGACATGGAGGGCAAAAAATAGTGCATGGAATCTAAACTCTTGACTAAAAGAATTTGGGGCATCACTGCAAACTGAGGGTGTGCTTTGGACTTACATATGAGTAATTCTTGGTTTCTAGCTGGAGTTCTCTGCCAGGACAACACACTATTTCCCTTCTACAAAACCAGTAAAATCACTTGGATTTCAGCAGCAAGTTTCACTCCGAAGCACTAAGAAGTGACATAGGTTATTGTGGCAGTTTAGCAGCCTCGTAAAAGTAATTTAGATAGTCAAACAAATAGGAATTCAGGCTGTTATTTATCCTTTCTGGAATGTGAGATCAGCCTGCTCTTACAACTGTTGCTGGTGGAATTAAATCAGTTTGAGATATGATTCTCTAAGATATTTTAATATTAACAGAAGGGCCTCCTATAGGCAGGTTTATTGCAAAACATTCTTTTGCTTGTAGGTGTTGGTTATATTCTGCAGGGGAATGTAATATGATGCATTTTAGTAAAAAGCTAAATTCTCTGATGCTGACCATGCTTAGGTTACCACTAAGTCCTTTTATGGGCAGTGACAGGAGGGATTAGTGCTCTGGTTTATGCCTTAGCTGAAAGCTGATATCTGGAGTTGTAATTTTCCTCTGGCATCTCACTGGGTCATGGCTCTGTGCTGACTCAGAGGGAGGAATGTATACTCTGCCAGTGAATTCCTGCTGCAATGCCCTAAATGCTGCATTAGGTGCAGGCAGCTGTGAGCTCACCCTCTCTACAGGCTGACATGACACATGCCAGCCTCATTTAGACAAATAAATTTAATGCTGGTCCCAAACCCTTTGCTTGCTGGGCACAGTGCAGTGTGTGAGTGGCCTCAGGGCTGGAGATGGTTGGAGCATGGCCCAGGGCTGGCTCACATGTGTCTGTGCAGTGGGACAGGGTGATGTCCCAAGCCACTGGAAGTCTGCTCACCTCACTAAAGCTGGGCATGAGTTGTGTCTGGGAACTAGAGAGTCAGGATGCTGAGGGCACAGCTGAGTGTCAGCAAGGTAGAAACTTGCCACCCAGACCTAGGCTGGACACTGAGGTGGCATTTTGTTTACTAAAGGGTCTCTTTCTGGTAAGCACTCACAGTCTGTAAGGGCTTAATTTCTTGGTTTTCTTCTCACAAACCCACTTTTGTGTTTTGACAGCATCAGCCTTCAGCTGACATAATTAAAGATTAATTCTGATGCTCTGTTTCCTAACTTGTGCTTTTAAGTTCAGTTGCATTACATGGTGTCAAATAAGGATCTAAGTGTGTTTTTTCATATAATAAAAGATGATTCCATTCCAGAAGACTTATTGGAACTTACAGGGAGAGAATGTAGATTTTTGGCATGTGCTTCCTGCTCACATCACCTCCCTTTTATGCTAATGCAAAAGGGGAGGGAAAACAGCTTTGTGTGATACATGAAAAGTGATGTGTGCAGAGTTGGAAACTGGATAAAAAAATCACTGTGATCACCTCATTTGTCACTCTCCAGTTCAGCACTCCAGATAGTTTGTTAGAAAGGAGAAGACACTGCAAAATGACATGCAGTGTTTCAAAGCGACAACAGTTTCCACAAGACAGAAATCCTCTCCTTTCCTGGGTCTGCATTAGTCACTTTGGTTAAATTGCAGAAATAGTCCTGAATGCAGGAGAGCCTTCTTGGGTGTTAACAGTGCATAATGCTGATTGTCTGTGGCTGGTCAGACAAAGGGATGGCCCATGGAGAGTTACCCACCTGCAGCACTGCCTCCTCGGTGCTCTGGGTGATGCTGCTGTAAGGGACCTTAAAAAGCTGAAAGCAGCAGTGGACACAGTGGGAGAACTGTAGGAGTTAGCGTAGACACTACACTACACTGTTTTGTTTATAGCTTGTGATTAAATATGTACAAATCCTGTTGTCTGCTGAGAACTATCAAAGTGTTTTTCAGTGGGTGGGGGGAATAATCACCGGTTGTATGATTTGCGATTTCAGGACTTGCTGCATTTTTCCAGCAAGGGGCAGTTTGATGAGGCCAGACAAGCCCCACTGAATGGGCTGGAGCAGCAGGAACAGACCCCGGTGCCACCAGAGCCGCAGGCAGCGCTGCAGCAGCAGGAAAACCACGTGCTCCACGTCCAGCCCCAGCACGAGGGCAGCACGGTGCCCACACAGAGCACAATGACAGCAGATGACATGAGGCGAGCAAAGCGCATCAGGGTAAGCACAGAGGATGGGGATCACAGCCACTGTAACCCAGGGAATGCAAGGTCTGCCTGCCAGGGCCACCGGGTCCTGCTTTAACTCTTGTATCCATTTCCAAATCCCAAATAAAACATCTCATTCCTTGTAGTTTTCTTTGCACTGAGAGGAAGAGAAATCTCACATAAAGGACCAGTATCTCATAGGTGTTAGTGAGAATTGCTCAGGAGCTGGAGCTGGTTGAATTCCATCACAGTAATTCTTGCTTGGAAACACAGTCCATCCAAGCTGGCAAGCAGGGGTGTTTCAAACAAAGCTGGCAGAATTGTGGTGCTGTGGCACAGATTAACTTGCTCACAGTACTATCTGTGTCTCTCAGAACTCTGTTGCAAATAATTGCCAAAGAGGAACCACAACCTCAGTTTGGATCCACTTAGATGATGATACTTAGTGACAGTCCTTTTTGGGGGTCGAAAACCCTGCCTTTGAGAAGAAAACCTGTGTTAAGAACAAAAGCTTTGAGCCTGAGCTCTGTATCAACTGGCTGAGCTGCTTTTCTCTACTATGTGTGGGAGGGAAATGATTCAAGCAAATAATCCCTGAAGCTTTGTAACTGTGAGATCAATTTATTTAGCTTAAAATCTTTTTCTTCCATGTGTTAACCTTGGATTAAGGAAAGAAACAGCTGCAGTGGGGGTAAGGGTTCATTTTTAGGGAATGAGGAAGGATTAGAAAAGAGTTGAGTGACTATTCTGTACAGGAAGATGTTCAGACAAATTTTGCTTGCAGTTTACAGCAATATATACGCAAGACCAATGGTGATGTTACCCAAAAACGCTGTGGAATGTCTTGAAGAGTTTGGCTTGGGCACATTAAGACTGCACACTTTTTAACCATACAAAATGCTTGCAGTCTCTGAATGACAAGTTTCTACCAGTGATTTCATATGTTAAAAGCTTGAGGGATTTTTTACTGAATTTTGAATATTGAAGGGTATATAACAGAGTACTGAGAGAGATGCTGAAGTTTTGACAGAGCGTGAAGATGTACTGCTAACAGTGTGCTACAGTGTCCTCAGTAAGAAAAGAAAGTGTTGGCCATTTCCCTGAACTTTTGAACCCAAGATGTGAACTTAGGATCCTCTGAAATAACGAATGTAGGAAGACAATGACAGAAATTCTGAAGTTACTTCTTTGTCTTGACTTAGCTTTTGTACTCTGTAAGTTCATCACAAATGGATGACAGCTCAGAGGAGTGCAGTGGTGGTTTAGTGACATGTTTGTATCTCAAGTCTTCCAGACTTTCCCTGTATCTGGCAGTTCGTGTTCAGCAGAATCCTGGAGATGTTTCAAGCCAGGAGCACTGGCAGAATGGCAGATGGATGGTTACACAGACCTTTCCATATTACATCAGACTGTGAGCAATGAGCACTTCAGATAAGACTAAGCCAGCAAACATAATTTTTTAAGCACTGAAAAATCACCCTCTGAACACTCACTCAACTCAGCTATTCACAGCACCTGCCTACAATAACATGCACTTCATATGAAAAGCAAGCAATCATTTGTTTTTAGATATGTGGTACATTATTCACTTCCAAAGAACAGATAGAAAGTCCTGACTCCTGCTTATGATTCTGAAACCTGTGTAGCTCTAATTCTTCCTTATTACTTTATTACTTTAATAGGATTTAGTTTTCAAAACCAGTCATTCTTTGTGAATTGCTTTAGCTTTTCTAAGGCTTAAGACAGTGATGCTCTGAGACCATTTTCAAGCTAGCTGGAAGCACTGATCTGTCCTGCCCCAGTGTTCAAGTCCTGATAGGATCAGTTCATTTTTCAGTCTCTGCTTTAGAGCCTGTGGAGTGTCCTTGGAGATAGACCTTAACTATGACAGTTGTGTCCCTAGTATGGAAAAGAGATACACCCACCCTTCAAGAACTCTTGTAGAAAATTAGAGTAATATTGTGGTGCACAGCCAAAATGAGTATTAGTTTTTAGTTCAGTTCTGGGCAGTATGTAAGGTATCTGTGTGCTAATGTCAGAAACAGAAGGGATAGGAATATGATTTGGAAAGCTCAGTCACTTCCTTCATGGTGAAAGAAATCAACTGGTTGTGTAACAAGGAGCACAGCCAGTAAAATGAGGTTAGAAGAAGTCCCTCCTCCTTAATTCTTTTACTCTCCTTATCCCTAACCTGTTGTCATCCTCCCCTAATTATTCCCTTCTGCTGTGAAAGCATTCCGTTCTCAAGGATTCTGCAGTGCATGTTGCATCCTTGTCAATCAGCCCTAGGAAAACAGGAAAGGTCACAGAACTCCTTCAAGATTATCTGTGTTTTTTTATCTTTGCCCTTTAACTCCCCTTGAACAGTTACTAACTACAGAGTAAACCTTGAGGATCTGTTTAGTGTATCCTGAGGCAGAAACCTCAAAGCAATAAACTCTAGTTAGAAGAGCCCTTGTAGTGACCTGCAGAAGTCAAGGCTTCTGTTTTCTCAAGTCCATTGCATAACACAAGTATTTTTCTCTCTCTCAATGCTGCCTGCTCAGCTGGAGCTGCAGGTAGGTTTGGGTTTTTGTTTCATTGGGTTTTTGCTGTATCTAATGCAATGGTACGTATCAACACCGCCTTCCATGTTGTTTCATCCAACTCCTGTTGAGTGTTTCCTGATTTACCCTGCACCATAAATTTGTCACATTCATTCTTCTTTAGGTAACCAATGTCCAGAACTAAGTGTTACCTGAATCACAATTTGTGTTCTTCTAGTTCTTTGCATACCAGTTCTTTGTAGATTTAAGGTGGATTTCATAGGAGTAAATTGCTTGGATGAAGAGCAGTAATATCAGTTACAAAGTTTTGGAGGATTTGTTTGTGCAATTGTTTGTGCTGGATCAATACTACAAGTTAATAAGACAACACTTAGTTCTTTAGTTCTGTTTTTTATAGTTGATAGATTACCTAGGCAACAAGCAGTAAAAAATTCACTTTCTGTAGCCCTTGAGATAACAACAGGGCGATGTTGAGTCTGGGCTGCTGTATTAGCAGTCAGCTCCCTGCTAAGGTACCAGTGATCAAAACTCAAATTAATAGTGCAGTTAGGACTTGAAATACATCTTTTCACCTGTGTTTTATTAGCATCTCCCGTTGGTTAAGGGGGAAATTATATCCTTTGGACTCCAAGCAGCACATCAATTTTTGCACAACACAATTCCCAGTGTGACTTACAGCAGATCCCTGTGTTTCCCATTGTCTCCACTTGTAAAATGGAGAATGATGATGATGACAGCTCCTGGGAAGCCCTATTTGGACCTCCTGTATTAAAGTGTTAATATTTTTGGTAGCAAAACATCTGCTTTCCTCTTCTTTCCTGCAATGAAAGTCTAGGTTTCCCTCTGCAGTTCAGATGGTGAAAAGAATCTTTCAGGTTCACAAATTTAATTCTTAGCACAGCATTTCACAGTATTCCCAAGCTGTTTCCTCATTCCAGCAGAAGAGTGCCTAACTTTACTTAATCAGTGTCAGCTGTTGGCGTGCACTTAAGGGACACAGCAAATGTCATTTATGTCAGCTGCCACATTCCCACAAGCAAAAGAGGCAGGAAACCAGGGAAATCAGTTTGCAGAAATCTTGAATGTGTTTCATGGAGAAGTGGATCATATGGAAGACAAGTGAGCAAAAGTGTCAGCAATATTCTAGTGGAATCTGTGTGGTTTGGTTGGGAGGGACCTTAAAACTCACTCAGTTCCACCCCCCTGCTATGGGGACACCTTCCACTATCCCAAGTTGTTCCAAGCCCCATCCAATCTGGCCTTGAATGTTTCCAGGGTTGGGGCAGCCTCAGCTTCTCTGGGCTGTGACAGGGTTTTGCCACCCTCACAGCTGAGAATTTCTTCCTAATATGCAGCCAAAAGTTATGCTCTTCCACATTATTTCTCTATCACGATGTCAATTCTGTGTGTAATGTGAAAAGAGAAGGCATCAATAAGTAATGGTTTATAGAAATTTGAGAGAAGAGTGGATATGCTTAGACTTCTTGTGGAGGAATGGAGCAATGAAGTGTACTTTGAGTGCAGTATAGGTGACAGTGTGTTGTGGGATTTCATAGGACTCAATTCCAGCTTTGTAACTATCCAACGTGAAAGTTCTCATCCAGTATTGAAATGCAGGTGCAGAACCACCTTCCCTCTTTCTACAGCCAGTGCATCCAGAAGCATCTGTTCCTCCAGCAAAGAGTGCTGGGTCAGGATTCTAATGGCTCTATAACATTTATCTGAAGGGTAAGGGGAGAAAACAGAGAAAGAACAATCATGAAATGTTACAGAAAAGGCAGAGTGAAGGCAAACACACACCAAAACAAAAGAGAGGTTGAGAAGAGATGTTGTACACAGTAGGAGTGGAGAATTGCTCACAGCTTCTTACCTGCTGCTTCTAAAGCTGCCATTCTGCCCTTACCATCGTGTTTTGAAACTCTGTTCTTCTTTTTGGCAATAGTAAAAAAGTTCAGACAAGCATTTCTTGAATTTATGTTCTACTAGAAGTTCTCCAGGCAATGCTAAACCACTGCTGCACACCTCTGTGGTGATCTTTGATGCAGAAGGTGATCTTGTAAAGAGCTGTAGAATTTCATAAGCTCTGCTCCTGAGGGAAACTCAGGGTGCTGGCTCACCATTCCTTTGTGTGGTGGCTGAACTTGTGATGCCCAGTAATCAGCTGGAAATGCAGCTTTTCTCAGGCCCATGTTCATGCTTCAGAGAGGACTTAATTTTATTTTGCAGAAAAATGGCATGCTTAAAGACAACAGCTAAATCAGAAGAAATCAGGGATGGAGAGAAAACTCCTGCACTGTGTTCTGCTACTTCAGGGTGTAGCTGCAGGTGTTTCCCCTGAGTTCTGCCCGTCACAGTCTCCCCTGCTACAAATTGGAGGCAGTATATGATGGAAAATAATTTCTTGAAGTTTAGGTTCATTGCTCATCTGGTATATTTAACCCCAAATATATAAGGATGTGGAATCTCTACGTGGTAACGAGAGCTAACGGTCTCTTGGATGCTTCTTTCAGAATGCAGCTCTGCAGCACCTGTTCATCCGGAAATCCTTCCGCCCGTTCAAATGCCTGCAGTGTGGGAAGGCCTTCCGGGAGAAGGACAAGCTGGACCAGCACCTGCGGTTCCACGGGCGGGAAGGGAACTGCCCTTTGACCTGTGACATCTGCAACAAGGGCTTCATCAACAGTGGTGCCCTTGAGAGCCACATGAAGTTCCACATGGACCAGAAAACCTACTCCTGCATTTTCTGCCCCGAGTCCTTTGACCGCTTGGATCTGCTTAAGGATCACGTGGCCATCCATGTCAATGATGGCTATTTCACCTGCCCCACCTGCAAGAAACGTTTCTCAGATTTTATCCAGGTGAGATGCTGTACTGATTTGAAGGACTGCTTTGGGGTCTCTCACAAGGCTGTGGGTTTCTCAGTGCTCTCCCTGCGTAACTGCACAGCAGTTCATTCTCACAATGTGCAGGGATCCATCTCAGTCAGAAATTGAAAAAGGAAGAGTGACCAAGCACTGCTAGACATTGTCTTATGACACTGAGGTGCTCTGTCCACTAAAGCATTGTATGTGATGCTTCAATCTGGCATTAGAAGGCACTGTACTGCAGAAGGGTGGGTGCCTTATTCTCAAAAAATACCGGAAGCAGAGATCCTGTCTGCTGTATCTCCATGACACAAAAAGGAATTGTCTTTTGCTGTATTCAGCTTGTACTTGAACACACCTTGCCCTTTGTCATTAAAACTGAACAAAAACCTGAATGGTTTTACATCTTTAATCCCGTGCCTGTTTTCTGTCAGGATCAATCATTTGAACAGCTTGAAGAAATGCCAGAACAGATCAGGATAGTCTGCTTCCTGACTTCCCCTCTGGGCTTCAGCTGGGCACTTTATTCTTCTTCCCTGCACACTGCACTGGAGCAGTGAGTAATGCAGCTACTCTGCACTATGCTGAGCGCTTGGACAAGGTCATTAGTAGAACTTAAAGATTCTATTTCCATGTCCAGTAAGAAAACCTGAGATGGACCATGCACATATTCATTATCCTTCCTAGGGACAAAGCAATTGATGTGTCTTACTGAACTGCCTGACTGAAATTGAAATGGAGAAATCCAGTTTAGATCAGTAATAGGAACAGATAGACTATGCACTAGACTAAAGAGGAAAGGATGGGGGGAAGTGATTTACTAATATAATTCCATCCTGGCAGAAGTCCTTTATCTTCTGTAAATGCTCAACAAGGAAGAACATTGATGATTCAGAAATGCTGTACTGCAACTTAATTCCCTGTAAACTTTCCCATGCAAATGATTGGAAGTCGCATGGCTTTTTTCCATCTATTCAGTTGTATTTTTGACATTTAACAATGATTTTTTTTCTCTTCTTGCTATGTGAATACTTAAGACTAGTCACTGCTGCCTACTGAAATACTTCTGTGTGGAACAGGTAGAGATGCCAAGTTGTTCCATGTATGATTAGTATTAGAAGATGGTAAGGATTTAATTAGAGATCCATTTCTTGAGTAGTGCTGGCATTTCAAATGTCAAACCTCATTAGTTCCTTTATTGGGGAGAGGAAAAGAAAACCCTCTAAATGTTTGAAGAGGTGGAAAATAGTCCCAGAGTATGGAGAAGTAATTGCCATTCAGGAATGGTGTACAAATGCTTTTCTGATTAAGTTTTTTTTTTTTCTTTGCCAATTGTAATTGCAAGCTCATTGTGTCTGATTGAAAGGAATTAGTCCCCATGTTTTGGTTTCTTATAAATGAAAGGAAGATAATGAACCTCAGATCATTGTGTTAACTCGAGGGCGATTCTGTGTAAATGGTACATCGTGGACTTTCACTGCCCGTTAAGTGAAACTGTGCAACAGCTGATGCCTTCCAGAATCAGTCCTGAGGAAATCCAATCACCCATCCAGATGAGTAATAAAGATGCCAGGGCTTTATAGAAACTGTTGCTGAGATACCAAATTGTTCTGATCAAATACTTTTTAAACCTAAGCAGATTAGACACCTTCAAAACATTTTCCTTTTCTTTCATATTGCAAAGAGTTTCCTAGACTCTGTTACCACTTGCTTCTTTCTTGAATAAACTTGGTTTTTCTATGATCTGCCATTTTAGGTCAAGAAGCACGTGCGCAGTTTCCATTCTGAGAAGATTTACCAGTGTACGGAGTGTGACAAGGCTTTCTGCCGCCCCGACAAGCTGCGGCTCCACATGCTGCGGCACTCGGACCGCAAGGACTTCCTGTGCTCCACTTGTGGCAAGCAATTCAAGGTGAGGTGGTTCTAGGCTGGATCATTACTAGTACAAAAACTATTATTCCTTACCCTCCTTCAAGGAGATAAGCTCATGTTCTCAAAGGTGAAAGAAAATAACATGTGTGAGCACACTAGACTTGCCTGCGAGCTGCATGCATTGCTTGGTGTCCTGTGTGAGCTATGACATCCATTTCTGAAGGACAAGGGGCAGGGTCACCTCAGCATCTTATTTCAAGCGTGATCTTATTCCTAATAATTTAATAGCAAAGCAACTTTCTGTCTGCTCATTAAGAATTGGGACATGGCACACCTCCATTGCCAGGTGTTTGGGTTACATTGCTCTCAGTTCAGTTAAGAAACTTCTTGCTGATGCCAGTCGATTAATAGTGTTCCTGGCCAAGATGCCTGTGTCCGTGGCATCCATCTTGTCAGCTCGTCATCCGGATGCCTTTCCAAATCCCACTGGAACAGACGGAGCGGACTGCGAGCCAGGTAAACTGTGGTGGCAGCAGCCTGCTCCCTGTCACTGAGTTTGTGATGGGACACTGAGGGACAGGATACTTCTAGGTAAAGGAACACATTTTTCTGATAGGCAAATCTCTCTGTCTGGAGAGAGATCCCTGAACAACTCAAACTGCAGCTCTTACGCGTTTGAGGCAGTATGGCAGTTTCTGTGACATTGCTGACGTTTTTCTCCCCAATTTCTCCTCCCCAGAGGAAGGACAAGCTGCGAGAGCACATGCAGAGGATGCACAACCCAGAGAGGGAGGCCAAGAAGGCCGATCGGATCAGCCGCTCCAAAACCTTCAAGCCTCGGATCGCATCCACGGACTATGAGAGCTTCATGTTCAAGTGCCGTCTCTGCATGATGGGCTTCCGCCGTAGGGGCATGTTGGTGAGTGCCTGGGTGCTGTTACAGCCTCTATTCTGATGAATAGGTAAGGAATAAAGATGGAATTCCAGCGTTGGAACACAAGGATCGTAAAAGGGTTTGGGCTGGAAGGGATCTTAAAGCTCATCTCATTCCACCTACCTGCCATGGGCACTTTCCACTAGACCAGGTTGCTCCAAGCCTTGTCCAATGTGGTCTTATCCAGCCAAGATGCTGTGAAACAAATTTTGGCAAATGTAGCTGAGTTGAGGCGATACATCTTTTTTTTTAAACCTGTACGTTTTACCTCTTCAGCAAATTTGCACATTTTTATTGCCTGCACTTTACATCTGGTTGTCAGTACCATATTTCAACACTAAGTAATGCTGACTGATGTGTACTGTATTTAACAGGACATGAGATGAAAATACTGCCTTGTTCAGCCTCACTGCCTCGGTTTTTCTGTCTTTCCTGTTCTTTGTTTCTCCCCCTTCTCGAGGGCCTCTTCTGGCCATGTCTTGTCACTGCCTCCGGGTAAAGGCTGTTCTGCAGCAAGAGATTGTTTGCAAAGATTTCATGGGGGTTCTGATCTGGGCAGAGGCTCTTTATACTACCTCACTCAGATATCATCTACAAGACAGTTCTGGAAAACTATTTCACCCCTTCTTCCCTAATTTTGGTTAGAGAAACTGTAAATGAGACCTAGCAAGACCACATTTACCTTCAGCAGTTTAATATGAGGGCACAATAACCCTAGCAGCAGCAAATGCTTCCAGTGCTGCTGACTTGCATCATTCAGCTTTGGTTTGTCTGTTACCTGTGTCTGGAAGAAGCACCAATCATTTGGCTTCCAGCTGTACTATGTTCTTGTTCTCCCTTTCTCCTAAGGTGAATCATTTATCAAAGAGGCATCCAGACATGAAAATAGAAGAGGTGCCAGAGCTCACGTTGCCCATCATAAAACCCAACAGAGATTACTTCTGTCAGTACTGCGATAAGGTATGTGGGAAGTCACCCCTCAGATGATAGCTCAGTCCCAGTCCTGGACACAGCAAATTTGTCTCTTCATAGAAATCTCTGGTGGTGTTTGTAGCTTTGCTGAGGTGCTTGCTAGCAACATTCCTGCAGTAGTCCAAAAAAAAACAAACAAACCAAATAAAAAACAGAAGACAAAATGCACTTAGGCCAAGGCAGTGGAATGCTAATTAAAAGCTGCAGTTTTCTTGTGTTAACCCAAGACTAAGTATCCTGTCTGTATAATTCCTGGCCAGTGAGTACTTTTGGTTTCTGTATCACTTCTGAAAGTTAGTCTTAAACACCTTTTATTGTAAGTGGCTTACTAGGTCATGTGCCAGTAATACCCAGTGGTCAGTGGATCCTGAAGCTGCTTCTGCAGTGCCTTTGGGTTCTTGGCTCTTATTCTCCTTTGCCTTTTATGCCTGGGGGCCTTTATTTACCAGGGAGTTTAATTTGACTGTCCTCCTCAGTATGTCTTTCTGTGATGCCTCTTTCCTTTTGTTTGCAGGGAGAAAAAATAGTTTTAATTGTTAGATAGTATTTGTTTGTTGATGTGCCTAGAAAGAACTAAAAGGTATGTTGATCATTGAACTAAAACAGTTTGATGCTTTGTGTCAAGTAGTAACATCAACCTTCATAACAAAATTACATTGCGCATTTGATCTTCAAATATGGCAAAAAGGGTTTTCCTCTTACCTCCTTGTCCTGCCTTGGTGTTTGGTTGTGGCAAACAGTATGTTCTCAAAAGGCTTCTGTGTGCTACACAAGGAGTCAGTTGCCTTTAAAGGTTGATGAAACACTGGAAGGTGTTTGTTCATGCCTTTCATTGTAATTGTTTGGGGATTTAACTAAATGTATTCTCTAAAGCAACATGCAGACCTTCCAGACCAAGATAACTGGTAGCTGTTTCCTTTCAGGCACTGGGATTGCACCATTTTAATTCCAAATCCTTGCCCTGCAGGTGTACAAGAGCGCCAGCAAACGCAAGGCACACATCCTGAAAAACCATCCAGGTGCTGAGCTACCTCCAAGCATCCGGAAACTGCGTCCTGCAGGCCCGGGAGAGCCAGATCCCATGCTGAGCACCCACACCCAGCTGACAGGCACTATTGCCACCCCTCCAGTGTGCTGCCCTCACTGCTCCAAGCAATACAGCAGTAAGGTATGGGAGGTTCTGGCCTCAGACAGCCTCTCCCTGGGGATGCCCTTTCACCGTGGTCTCTGTCATCTGTCTCTTTTCTTCTCAGTCAGAGTGCTGGTTTTGTGCTGTGTGCTGACAGTGCAGCCAGTCTGCTTGTTTTAGGGCCAAAAATTCCACGAATAGAGGGTTTGTGCTGAAAAGTTACCAGAGCACGATCATAAATGGAAGGGTTTGGAAACTGCTCTTTGATAGTTACAGGGGAGATGAGCAGGGAAACAAAAGACAGAAAAGATGACCTTTGGAAAAAGTCATAAAACACTTGTCTATGCTGGAGTAAAAAGCTGTTGAGGACAGTACTTCAGTGTCAGCTCTAATTAGCAGCAGATTTGAGACCGTCATTTTCAACTTTGCTGACCAGAAAATCTAGTGTGAATCTTGATGCTGCTTTACCGAGGGAAACCTAAAAGCTATTGTATTTCACATGGCCCTGAGCTGAGTTACTGACCATCCTTCCATGGCTCCTTTGCTTCTCTCTGCAGACAAAGATGGTGCAGCACATCCGCAAGAAGCACCCAGAGTTTGCTCAGCTCCCAAATGCGATCCAGGCACCGCTGGCGACGGCCGTCATCAGTTCCACGCCGGCTGTTCTCACCACTGACAGCACGACCGGAGAAACTGTTGTGGTAGGGGCTGGAGGCACACAAGGGCAGTGCAGGGAAACACACAGAACAGAAGCCTTCTGGTATTAGTAACCCTGGTTTATTTGCCAGACATCACTTTAAAACTTGTATTAGGACATTATTTGAGATCACTTCTGGTTTTGAGCCTGTGTGGTCCAGTTTTATACTATCAGGAGCTGTTCAATTCTTTCTGGAGCTTTAAGGATTTGTCTTTTATTCCCAAATCCATTTCCTTCTTTCATTCAGACCTACTGACCCCACATAATGAACTCAGGGATACACATCTCATGGATTTTCATTGGGAATTTTCTCCTCAAGTGAGAGGTGCAGTTCCTGACATCAAGAGGACAAGTGTAACAGTGACTGGGGACTGGATCAAACTGTGTCCAGAGAGTCAAATCTTTTGGTAATGCTTTGGACAGCACAGCACTGAACAAGATGAATCTCCAGTGGCTGACCTCTCTACCATTAATACATCAGCTGCCACAGAAGTGAAAGCTGAGACTAGAAAATGTGTCCCCCAGTGTTGTGGGATACTATGTAGTTTTAAAAGTCCTATTGATCACAATTTCAAACTTCCTATCTAAAGACTAACTGGATAAAAGACCATTTTGCTTGAAAACGGAGAGGTTCAATCGGGATGCTGTAGGCTTCATAAACCTGATTAAGTTATGTAGTAAATGTCTTTACACATTAGAAATAAGTTGTCACTCTGACAGGGGAGGAAGAAAGGCGGACTTATGTCCACAAACCACTTTTTGACTTGGAAACCAAGTCAGCTCTTAACAAATACAAGACTTTCATTGTTTAACAGAATACTGGTATGTCACAAGAAGAAAGTAATTATTTTTATTGTGATATGTTAAGTTAGCTGTTAATGATTTGTAATGTTAATGGTCCTGACTAAGATTTAGACAGAAGAAAGCAATTCTAATTGGCATCCCTGGTGACTACTTATGACCCCAACCTCTGTACACATTAAACTCTTGTAAATAAATGACCAGACCCACAGGAAGTGTAGATAAAAGAACTACAGCCCCAAAGAAGTACATCAATATGATGATGCTCTGTATGTCTCTCTCTCCCCCTGCTCAGACAACAGATTTACTGACCCAAGCAATGACGGAGATATCCCAGACCCTCACTACAGACTACCGGACTCCCCAGGGAGATTACCAGCGCATCCAGTACATCCCTGTGTCTCAATCCACAACTGGCTTGCAGCAGCCTCAGCACATACAGCTGCAGGTTGTTCAAGTGGCCCAGGTGAGTAACCTGGTAGGGATCATGCTGTGCTTTTGACCCCTTTTCTGCCATGGTAGCCTATGTGTTCTTGGGGCTCTAGCACACGGAAGTGTGGTGAGGAGTCATTACAAAAAGTGCTGAAGCTATTTTTTACAGATAAATCAACTGATAAGGCATAGGGTACCCTTCATAAACACTTGTACTGGGCATCAATAGTCCTGCCAGCCTTGGTCAGTTTGCTGGAGACACATCGACATAGTCCTGATTTAGTTCTACCCATCTGGGAAGCCTTGCTCAAGCCTGCTCTAGGAATGTTTTCCAGCAGCTGGGGAGGTGGGTCAGTGTGTGACCCCTTTTCTGCACTTCAAGGCTGACTTGTACTTCCTTGTCCTCAGTGAGTCAGAGCCAAAATTTGGGGCTACAGAAGGTGGTCGCTTGTTCCCTTCATATTGCCTATTAGAATATTCATTCTGTTGATGCTCAACAGCCTCCTATAAATGAAAGCAGAGGGTAACTAGAGTAACTGGTCTGAGGAAAATATCTTAGGCAGCTGTAAGGAGTCGGTTACCCACTGGAGGAGGCTGAAACTACCATGTGTTTATATTTTAATCTGAAATTCCTTGTTCTCTCTGGCCTCTCATTACAAATCAGGTTATGAATTTGGTTAATAAAGGCCTAAACAATGACCCCAGTTGACAGTGACTGTGGCTGTTGCAATGATACAAGAGAATGAACACTGATTCCTGCAGGTAATACTAGCAAGATCTTAATTTTACAAATATCCAAGACTAAGTAATTCAATTACTGCAATTGGTATCATTAGCAAGTGTTGCTCAAAACCTTTATAAACCTCTGAGAACTTACCTTGATGCAGAGCTGTGTCAAACTACAGAACTGGATATGCAGATCTCGAGTATCTATAGATTGTACAAAAAGATGCTTACAGAGCAGGGGTTAACACTAATCTTGGCTTTTGAACTCTTTGGTTTAGTCCAGCCACTGTCACAAACAGCTTGTATGATTTTAGGCAAATCCTTTCCATTGGTGTCACTGAGAAAGAACCATGTCTGTGCCATTACATCTGTTAAATGTACTTTATCACCCAGGGTACAAAGAAACTCAACAGGTGTGCTCCACTAAGGCTTCTACTTCATTTTTCCAGACCTTGTGTCCCAAGACAAGGTTTACATGGCAGCTTTTGTAAAGAATTCGAGGTATAGACCTCTGCTTAATTTTTTCCCCAGGCTACCTCACCTCACCAGTCCCAGCACTCCACCGTGGATGTTGGGCAGCTCCATGATGCCCAGACATACCCCCAACATGCCATCCAGGTGCAGCACATCCAGGTCACAGAGCCATCACCAGCAACTCAGTCATCATCACAGGTATTTCCCTCTTCTCTTCAGAAAATGCTTTCCCTACCAGCTTGCTCAGCTGCCTATTGCATGTGCTGATGTAGAGGATAGTGTTTTGTCATTTAAAGGACCACACATGAAATGACTCTTACATTGAGATCATCAAGCAGCGCCCAGATGTCTTGGGGTGTATGGGGGTGTTTTTTTTGGGTTTGTTTGTCTGGGATTTTTGGTGTGGGTTTTCCCCACCCCCCCCAACAGTATGTACAAAGGAGAGATAAATGATAGGAAACAGACACCTTTGCAGCTAAATGAAGTTTGTCAGTTGGAAGATGTAAATGGAAACTGGCATTCCTCAACTATTTGAAGTGCAGTCCTTCGTGTCTTGGGTAGAATTTAGCCTCTAATCTCAGGTCACTGCCACAGACTCACATTGGCAAGCAGCGATATCACTATTTCAGTTTCCTGGTCTGAGCTTATTGACCACAGAGTTACACAAGTTGGAGGAGAGAGAGGAGAGTTCTTGTGCTCAGTATGCTCTGGAACCCTTCCTGTGTTTTCCCTTAATGAGAAGGTTGTATTTGTGACAGCACAGCGCTGTGCAATCCTTACTACACCAAGAACACTTGCACCTTTCTTTTCTGTAGGTTGGGGGTCAGCCTTTGAGTCCCTCCTCACAACAACCTCAGCAAGAACTCAGCCCCTCACCGATGCAGACAGCTACATCGACCCCAAACCCAGCCCTCCAGCAGCAGCAAGGCTCCTCAGTCCAGCACACATATCTCCCCAGCAACTGGAACTCATTTCGGAGCTACTGTAAGTGTCAGCAGTAGCTCTTAACTACTTGTCTGGCAAGTGTGTCTAAAACATGCCCCATGTCTCCAGATACCAAATGGGACAGTGTTTTCAGAGTTCATTAAGCTTTGTGGTTAATATTCATAGATATCAAGAAGATAGAGGGTCAGACAAATGTAAATGGTTGTACCAACTCTTCCACTATCATCCATACTGATCCAGTACATGGTTTGGACAGGCACACTGGGCTCCTTTATTCCACAGAACTTGCATACAGCAAGAATCCATGTGTTGGATAACTACTTGTTAAATTTGGATGCATGCTTGAAAGAATTGTGTAGAAGAGGAGGGTGACATGAAGATAATTTCTCATGTCCATGCAGTTCTGGATGGAAATTCTGTGATGATTTAAGTGAGAACAGGATGTGGTTTCTCTGCATGAATTGCCAAATCTCCAGCTCATGTTACCTGGTATAATTCTGCTGAGGCCTATAGGGTTCTCTAAGACCTTATATCACCTGAATTTCTATTCAATACCCACTCTTTTGGACTTTACATCTTTCTGACATAAGACAAGATCTTTGAAGGTTGTCTTTGAGTTTGACTGGAGGTCTTGATTATTCCATTTGCAATTTTTTAGCATCAGAGATTCAGATGATGACCATTCCCCAAGGGCAGTACGTGATCACAGAGACTGCTGTGGGTACCCCAGTCACCACTGTCAACACAGGGCAAGTGAAAGCAGTTACTCAGGTAAGGAAAACCATCATGGCCTTTTTTTATCTGGAATATGATCAGGCATAAATGTCTTCAGCTTGAAGGCATAAAAAATACCAAAATCATGACTGGGGAACAGAGTGGACATACCTAAAGAGGTGCAGACTGCACATATAATCTGCATGTAACCATTTACAAGGCTTATGCTGTCTGGCTCTTGTATGTATGAGTCCTTCCATTTAAAATCTTCACTTAATCACATTTGCAGAACAAAATTATTTAGTGGTACTGCTTAGTCTTAAAAATATGTATGATTAAGCAGTATCCACTAAACCAAATTTCAGAACAGCTTCTGGAAGTATTTCAGTAGCTCTCTGTTATCTCTAAGATTAGAAAATAAGAAGAGTTTCTGCTATTTATTCCTTGTAAGCAATCCAGCATAAGGAGGCAGGTCATTGGCCTGTGTTGATCTTGGTCATTGGGAGTGCAATTTCTGCTAGAGCTTGTGTAATACAGGAAAAAAACCTTTCAGAGTAGTTGAATTGAAAATTGCTGTTTTAATCTGTAGCGATGGTCTAATTGTGTAATGAGTTTAACCATTTGTAAATTCACCAAAAGCCAAGTAAGTGCAACGTCCTTTGAGTCAAAAGGCAGGTGTTACGTTGCTCTTAAATACATTTAAACGAAATAGAGCTTAGTTTAAAAGTTCCTTGTTCACGCCAAAACGTCTGCCAGCGGACTATGAGAACAGAGAAGTTACAGAAGATAAAGTGGTTATTAATTATTTTCTATATTCCCCATGCAGACTCACTATGTGATATCTGAAGGTCAGCCTGATCTGGATAGTAAACAAAACCCTTCACTCTCCAGTGAGGTTCAGGTGGGTGTTTCCCAGCCCACAGCCCACACGGATCCCTTGGAATCCCAGCCGAGCAACCAGCAGCAAACCACCCAGTACATCATCACCACCACTACCAACGGGAGTGGCGGGAGGACTTTCTCAGCAGAGCACGAGTGAAAGAGCCTCATGGTGCCATTTGCTTGTCCTTGCCACCTCCCTGACAGCCCAGATGTGGGGGTACCCTGGGGCTCTGTATGTTTCAATGTATATGCTCACTTACCTTCCACTAAAATCTTGGAGCTCTTCTTAATGCTTTTAGAGGGTTTAATTCGCAGTGACCGTGAAATACCCTCAAAATCCTTCTGGGATGCTTTTTATGCAGCTTTTAAGAAAAAGAGAAGTGAAACCTCTGCTGGCCCGGGACTTTATTTTTGGCATGTCTGATGACCCTTATTTTTCCTTTTTGGAGGTGTGTCCAGGAAACAATTTTATTTCAACTGTATGGGAAAAAGCTTGCCTAACTGAAGGCTTCCTGGCAGATTATCATATGTATATTTTTAACAGGAGCTATTAAACAGAACATCATGTAAATTACTAGAATATGGCAGAGCTGCTTCCTGTGGCTTATAGCAGCCAAGGTGAAGGGGGGAGTGTCCCTGCACCATATGAGCAGACTGCTTGCAGAAAGGAGCAGCAGCAGCCAAGTGGTGGCTCCTGGTGTCCCCATATAGGGATGGATTGAACAATGAAGCTGTGAAGATGTGCCGAAGCAGTCCATTAAATTATTATTTTTCCAGCCCTCCAGAACTGTTTACATGCTGTCTGCCCTGCCCTGTTTTACCCAGCAGTTCCAGAGAGCAGGAAAAGCACAGTCTTAAACCCATGTTGTTTGGAACAAACTGATTGAAATCCTGAGAGAACCTAAGGGTAGTACAGAGCCACTGTTACTTCTTTTCCCTCCAGTGTTTTCAGGGTAAATTGCTTTTTTTGCCTGTAAACAAACAAAAAAAAGGGTCAGCTAAACCTGCACAGCAGCTTCTGTTGTGAGCTAAGATAGTTGTGCCAGGAGAAAACGAGGATACAGAGCACTCCTCTGAAGGGACAGGGTTGTTTTCTCTGTGGCCACGTCAAAGTAAACATATTTCTTCCCTTCAAGACTGGATGGAGAGTTGGTTACTTTGATTTTTTTTTTTCCAAATAACCTTGTTCCTTGTTAACAATGCACTGTAATTCCTTTGGACAGTTCCAGGAAACAACCAGCCCTGGATTCAGGAAACACACACGAAACATGTTAATGGACCACTATTTATGGGACATGGAAGGCCATCCATGAGGGTTGCCTGATGTGATGGACCTGGTCTAGAGACCAGGAGAAAGGGAAAGAGAAGATTTATCTTTTAAGGCCATGTAATATGTATTTCCTTACATAGTTCTCTCACAGGTTGTCTTGGTTGGTTGTTTAAGGCATTCTGGTGGTTGCAGGAACATGACTAGAACTCTATTGACTCCTGATTGGATACACCATGTATGTCTGAAATTCCATTAATTGCCTGAAAACTCATCCCAGAACATCTGTGCATAACAGGATACGTTTATTTATAAAATAAACACAAAAAAGGGTGCTGTGTCTTAGAGGCCTTTGAAGAACAGAAGAACTTGAGAGGTTTTTTTGATTTGTTTCCTCTTGTACTGCACTGAGTGTGGGAGTGTGGGACTCTTCCATAGGTATTCCCATGGATTCAGGTGTGGATTACCCCTGTCAGTAAGCACTACAGGTTGTGATATCAGGTTTTATGGGGTTAAAGCTCTTTGGCAAGAGAGACCTCCACACTTAGGCTGCATAAGAACAAATCTGGTTCCTTGTGGGCAGAGCCTTGTAGCAGGTATTGATTTGGTAATTAATGTATCTGTTAACGTGGCATGGAAATAGTATTGAGATAAATCAGTTGGCAAATACTGGCCAGCTCAGAACTGTTCTGAGCTAACTTTGAAGTGACTTGCCAGAATGTGGATTACTTTGTTCCTGGGATTTCTCTTCTCTTGCTGTACCACCATACTGGGGCACTAATAAGCTGGGTAGAATTAACATGGACCAGAGTTCCCATTTGGTCAAGTGCAGTGATGAGTGACCTGAAATTCTGTGGATTTGGCAGCCCAGCCACTATGGTACTGTGGGCAAGCAACCACGATGCCCAGTAAGGAAGTTGAATTCGTATTGCTAAGGACTTTGGAATTACAATGTTGGGCCTTGCAGTGTTGTTCTCGTGGGAAGAGAGCAGGGAGAATTTTATCTTGGCTTTCTTCATGCTTTTGCTGATTTAATAATAAGCCAGAAATCCTACAAGTAGTAGGAAGATAGCAGACTTGGAAATGGGAGACTGGGAATACTGGGTTACTGCCCTGCAGGAGCAATTTTAAGTCTTAAAAGTTTGACAATAGGTGAACATCAAATATGTTCCCATTAATGATGTTGCATATGTGGGCTTTAAAAACTTTTGCTCTTTTCACCTTTGTTGGAATGGTTCATGAATGAGGACAGTTGTACGAGTTATTTAAAACTGAAAACTATTTAAAACAGAAAACCATTTTAAAACAGCCTTTTGGAACTCAGATCTTCCTCAAAGTTTCTTCACAGCAGCGGTGTGCTCAGGCTATTGGCCTGACTCCAGGTGAAGTTTATTCCTAGTGTCCCAAGTTGAATGAATTGCCTGTAAAAAAAGCACGTCTGGAAATGGAAGCACTAGAGATTTTCCTTCCAAAATAAGGAACTACGGTGATTGTATGGATGGCAGAGGTTGCACAGATTTTTTTTGTCTCCATTTCTGCAGCGCAGAAGGTAGAGGATGTATTATTGTTTTTAAACCAGAGCAACCCAAAGATCTCTCCGTCGTGTCCCACAGAAGTGTAAATCCAGAGTCCTCTCAGTTGCCTCCAAGGTCCATGTTTTTGTTTGGAGATGCTGTCCCTTGGAGGCATTTTGGGTCAGATTCTGTATTTTCCTGGAGGAAAAAGAAAACCCCAGCCCGTGCACCCTGATCTTGCACCTCTTGGACTGCTCGGGCCCCATCTATTATTTAACTGTGTATGTTTATTGTACATTTGGTGACCGTTGTTGTGTTCAAAGTCTTGTGCAACCTGGCAGGTGTAAAAAAAAAAAAAAAAAANCTAGTGTCCCAAGTTGAATGAATTGCCTGTAAAAAAAGCACGTCTGGAAATGGAAGCACTAGAGATTTTCCTTCCAAAATAAGGAACTACGGTGATTGTATGGATGGCAGAGGTTGCACAGATTTTTTTTGTCTCCATTTCTGCAGCGCAGAAGGTAGAGGATGTATTATTGTTTTTAAACCAGNGCCATGACCAGTATGTTCATTGGAGTAAGGTGTTTGGTGGAGGGTGAGGGAAGGGGGGTGTGGATAAATTGGATAACAGTATAGAAGTTACAGGGAATTCTTATATTTTGCTACTCGCTGGACGGAACATGGAATTTCCAACCTCCCACAACAAAATCCAAGGGAGTGTAAGTGAAGGGGGGAGTAGGATGGAGCTCCCTGTGTTGAAACCCTTTCAAAGTAAAGAATTTTTAAAACTATTTTTAAATTTAAAAGGTACTGCTTTCTAGCTGATCATCTGCACAGCATCTGAAAACTGGGGAAGATAAAGATGATGGATCAGCAAACCATGGTATTATCCTGACATATCCACTCCCAAGGTATGGCCGTCACTCACTAAAGATGGGTGACTCAAGTCACTCAAGCTCCACCTAAAAGCAGAGAAAGTACAAGAACGACTTAAAAACAGGGAGAAGTTAGGGAAGATTCTGTGCTGAATCTCTCACTCATTGGTAAGGCCTGCACTCTGTAATTTATCGTGAGCCATGTTCTGTCACAGGAGCTTGTGTGTACGTTGCTTTGAACATTTTTGCTGTCAGGTACTTTCACCTGCAATACTTAACCTTTCAAGTTTTTATTGAATGAGTGTTATTCTGGAAACTGTTAATTGGAGGGGGCTGGCAGTGGGTAGAGGTGCGGAGACCCAGGAAGAATGTCTGCTCTATGAAAATTTGCTGCATTAAAATACAAATATTCAGCCTTTCAACACTTCACTGTATTATTAGCACAGCATCTCACTAACTAATCCACTGCACGGGAGCGCAGTCAAGCGCTATAAATCTGCGATTGATAGGTGGCTTCAGCATCCCCCACCTTCTGTGTTTCATGGGGAACTGACGGAGTTCTGCTGTCGCAGGCCCCTGCGCTATCGCGGCCGGTCGCGACTGGGCGCCCCGCGCAGGCGCAGTACGGCGAGGCGGGGCGTTCGCGCAGGCGCGGCAGCGCCGCCGCCTTCCGCCTTCGGCTGGGCCGCATGAGGGGTATGAAATAAACCTGTTTTCTCTGTTTTTTTCACTGTCCCACGCCGGTTTTAGCGGGTTTTTATTGCCCTTTCCATTATTTCGCGTGTTTCGTGCGTTTCTTTGCAGCTCAGAGCGGCCCGGCTGTGTCGCGCCGGAGGGGACGGGGTTCCTGGCCCTGTCACACGTTCAACCTAAGACAAACCCCACCTTAGACCTGACCTTCGGTTTTGCACCTTAAAACCGCCTTCAGGATTTAAATGTAGTCTGTCCTGGTGTTTAGCAGTGTTGAAAACAGTTACTGCAGGTGGGAAGGAAAGTGAGATGGGTCAGCTGTACTTCCCAGTCTACCCATCTGTGTGTGTGTGTCTATGCACTTGTATATATGTACATATATGTGTATATATATATAAAAAACCATTCTATGTATGTATTCAGATACTGCAGGCTAGCTCCACAGCTTCCCTTTAAACAACCACGCACCCACCCAAGGTGGCTGCTCTGTTACTCCTCACATCGGGATGGATGGATGTGGGTTTGGGATTTTTGTTTGTTGAGGGTTTTGCTGTCATTGTCCAGGAGCAGGAGGGGTGGAGGATGGATTCTCTGGATCACATGCTCACAGACTCCCTGGAGCTGGAGGGCAATTGCACACGGATCATGGAGGACTGCATGCTGGGCACAACCCGGGTTAGTCTGCCCGAGGACCTCCTGGAGGACGTGAGTAGTGCTGAGACACTTCACCTTATCATGACCTCTATACAAGCAACACGTTTAACTCCCTTTTGGGAACCTGGAGAGCAAGCTGAAAAGGGGAGGTGCTTCTGACTCCCTTGGAAGAAATGTCAAGAATTGACACATCTTTGATTAATGTCAGGACAGTATCTTTTAAATCAATTCCATTATGTTCCTATTATTTTAATATTGCCTTTAAGAAGATAGTTACAAGCATTGAATTTATTTTCTTGGTAGTAGTATCAATTTCTTGACTTTTCCTTTTTATGCTCCATTGTTTCCTGTGTTTCCTAAAACGCTGTCTCATGACTGCTGTTGCTTAAAAAGAATCAAGGGCTACAAAATGGTCAAGGACATGGCTGCATTTTCTTTACTGTTGTTTCTTGCTTTATTTAGCCTGAGATCTTCTTTGAGGTTGTCAGCTTGTCAACGTGGCAGGAGGTCCTGACAGATGAGCAGCAAGAGCACCTGAAAAAATTCCTGCCTCACTTCCTTGAGAACAACCAAGAGCATCAGAACAAACTCATCTCGGCACTGTTCAGTGGGGAGAACTTTCGCTTTGGGAACCCACTGCACATCGCCCAGAAACTCTTTCGGGGTCAGTCACCCTCGTGAGCTTCCCTGCAGGTTTGGGTCAAGTTCTCAGACAGCAGCTGAAAACCCAGCTGTGTGTTTTGTCTTTGTTACAGATGGCCACTTCAACCCCGAGGTGGTGAAGTACCGGCAGCTCTGTTACAAGTCTCAGTACAAGCGCTACCTGAGTGCCCAGCAGCAGTACTTCTACAGGCTGCTCAAGCAGATCCTCGCTTCCCGCAATGTGAGCGTGCTCTGGGGTGAATAACTTGTCTTTGTAAAAAGTGTCTTGGGGCAGTCACAGTTCTCTGAGGCCTTTTGTGTAATGAACTGAATGGGTAATGCTTCTAGATTTTCCAGTGGCCCAGAGAGAACTCCAGACCCCTTGCTATACTTGCAGATTTCAGGCTGTGTAACTCTCATAGCTCTCGCTTGTGTGTACTGTCTTCCTTTCATGTCCATCTTGTCCCCACTTCCTACATTTGCCCCTTTGCAACATGCTTTTTGTTAACAGGTCATTCTGCCTTTGTTTACCGTTTTGGAAACAAGTATAGTTGCTAAATACAGTTAGAAAATATGTGGATCCAAACCTGATTCTCATGCCTGCAAATCCCTAGGAAAGTCTTTCTCTATGGATACTTCAGTGAGCAAATTGTTGCCAGCTGAAATGTGTTTGTTGCTCATTTAGCTTTCATTACAATTAGGTGTTGAAACATATGGCATGTAGGGATGAAGAAGAAAGTCTGTCTTTATAAAATGTCCAACGGTGTTGTGGGAAATAGAGAATCCCAGAATTCTCTGGGTTGGAAGAAACCTTAAAGCTCATCTCAATCCCCTTGTCCATGGGCAAGGACAGCTTTCACTAGACCTGATTGCTCCTGGCCTTGAGCACTTCCAGGGATGGGCCATCCACAACTTCATTGGGCAACAATATGGAATACATAGGAAGTTAGTTCCTCTGTAGCCACAAGAGGTAAAATGTTTTTTTCAAAAGAAACAGTGTTCTATGTCATTGTTACATATTTGTGTGGAAACTACACCTCACACTAAAGATATAAGTTCTTCTCAACAGTCCACATAAAATGACAGATAGTATTATGTGTGCAGAAGAAAGTGCAGAAATTTCACCTGGTTTGTTTTTTTTTCTCCCCTTTAAATGATGGTCTACAATGCTAGGTTTACAATCCTGTGTGTGGCAGATGCTGATCCTTCCTAACATTTCCCTTGTACAGCAGAAGTGCTGATGGGCACCGCATGGTAACCTTGCTGGAAGTATCTTACCTGGCTTACCTGTCCTGGCTTACAGCACTGTAGCTGACATAGCTAATGTCACATGAATCTCTCCTTTCAGCACTTGCTGGAATTAGCCAGGAAAGGAGGCCCTGACATGACCCTAAGGAGAAAGCACTTCCCACCGACGTATGACTCAGAAGAACGAGACAGACGGACACACCGGCGCTACCTGAAGATCCTGAGGGAAGTGAAAGAGGAGTGTGGAGACACTACTTTGTCTTCAGATGAAGAAGGTAATGGCCTGGGCTGAACTAAAGACTCCAGGTGTGAATGAAAAAAGACACGTTTTTGATGTGAGGACAGAGCCTTTGATAAACAACTGAATTCTGGGCTCTACTTCCTCTGGCTGTGTTCTAATGAACACATGGTAATAGTTACACAGATTGTCGACGGGTCTTGCAGAAGTAAATTTATCTCTGTTTTAGATCTAATCTCTTGGCCTCCAAGTTCTCCAGCACGTTGTTCAAGTCCACCAGTTCCCCTGAGAGTGATCCCCACACTGTCAACCCTGGACATGAAAACTGCAGGTGAGAACCAAACAAGGGGTCAGTATGGATAGAGGGGGGAGAATTACCTTGAGACCCTGCAAGAAATGAAATCTTTAAAATGAAATCTTTAAAATCTGTTGTTTGATGGGAAATCTTGTAATGCTTCATTTTTGCAGTCTCCAAAACAGTTGGCTCTTTTACCAGTTTAATCTTTTTCTTCTTGCAAGGCCAGTATTTGAACACAAGAGTCATATTTTCTGTAATACTAATGATTCTTCTTGTATTTTGCCCTTAGTGGTTGAAGCATTAGCATAGTCCAGTTCAAAATACTTGAGAATCTCTCCTAAAGTGACTGTAATCAATTCTGCAAACTCTTCAAGCTGGTTCTGGCTTCCTTTCTCTTTCATGCTTGGATGAGCAGGGAAAATGTGATGACTGATATTGAAGCATTGAAATGAATGAAAGAAATTCATATATGAAGCAATTAGTTATTGAAATTTGGAGATTGCTGGAAGTGTAAAGGGATAAAAAATGACATTCCAGGAAGTGTGGAAGGTAACAGTAATGGAAAACTGCAAATAATTATTTTCATTGCAGACAAGATAGAACTTGGGGAAAATGATTTAAAGATGATGTTGAAGAAGCACCATGAGAAACGAAAACGTCAGCCCGTAAGATGTTAAAAAATCTTGGGGGGTGGGACCATGTTTTTATCTTTAATGTTTTTATCTCTTCTCTCATAAAGTTCATGATACTTTTGGATGAGAAAACGATTGCTATTTTTTGTGTGCCCTCACCCAGCAGCCCTTTATTGTAACCTGGGTTTAATTGTCTGTATAGATGCAACTCCTGGCCATGTTTATCTGGATAGAAGTATTTTGTCATTGTAGTTATGTGTTTTGGGGAGACAAAATTTTGGATGTCAGGGTTAGAAGACTTCCCATCTTCTATTGCAGTAAATAATTTAATAAGCTGATCCTGGTTGAGTTTGGTGCATTTTAGTACTTGGGTACTTCTTCATCTTGTTGCTGTCTTTACACTTTGTCCTTTCTCGGTTTAATTTCTCTCCCATTGTCCTGTGTAGGATCACCCTGATCTAGTCACGACAGACCTGACCCTTGAGGACATCATGACTCGAGTGAATGCTGGCAGGAGAGGTTCCTTAGCAAGTCAGTGGATCCTTTGCCGTTTTCATTTCATATATGTTGCTTTAAAAACTAGAGGTCTTCTGTTGAGGGGAAAAGTAAAGATTTATGACAGCAACAGGGAAGAGATGGAATGATTGAGTGTGAACGAGTGCACACAACATACATTTTTAGATACATACTTAAAGAGTTTATGACTTTCATTAAGGTATAATAAGATCTCTAATTATTCTTTTTAACTTTAATTATATCTAAAGCCTTATTTGACCCCGCAACCCTCAAGAAAAAGGTGAAAGACAAGGAAGATAAGAAAAAAAAGAAGCCAAAGATTATCAAATCTGAGGTAGAAGATTTGGCTGACTCTCTTGGCAATGCAGATGGACTCCCATCAATGTCTCAGGATTTTTCCCCCCTCCCTCTGTCATCTGTCAAAGAGGAGTAAGTGCTTCAGAGGGCCCTGAACACCTTTCATGGATGGAAAAAGCAACGTATTTCAGCTCACATTTTTGTGGGTCTGTTGCAGGCTGTGGTTTTGTGCAGTTTGGGATGTGTGAAATGTGTGGTGTTCATCTTTGTACATGGAGGTGCATATTTACTCAGGGAATTCACTCTGCTTGTGTTCTCTTTCATTTGAAGACCTCTTGAAGACATGAAACCATGCCTTGAAATATCATCCAGCTTCTTTTTCCTTCTTTTGGAGATACTGTTTCTGGAAGGACCTGCTACCCTTTCTATGGTAAGGAACCACCCACTAACCTAGGAATCTTTGCAGGAAGCAAAATCAAAGAATAGAGGAGCTTATAGCTTTGTAATAGTGATTTTTATCCAGACTTACTTTGCTGGAAATTATAATAAGATTTAGATTACATATGAAAGAAGTTAAACCCTGTGGGAATGCTACCACATTCTGGTTGTAACATGTTTCATGAGTTTAGTCAGTTGAATCTGTGAGTCTTACCATACCCATTCTATAGGTCATGTTTAGATATATTTTATATATTAAGGACAGAAATGTGGAAATGTTTTCCCCTTCTTTGGTGCTGTGGTTACTTGAAAATGTCAGATGATCTTTTCACATACATAAAAATCTTTTTGTCCCCTGCACATGTTCAGCTGGTTTGTTTTCTGTGAAGATGGTCGTAGTTTAAAGTGTGAGATCATTAATAAAATAATTCTTTTTCCTCTTCAGCTTGAAGATAAAGTTCTCGATTGGCAATCTTCTCATGCCAGTGCACTAAATAACTGGTTCTCCTTTGCCCCTAATTGGTCTGAATTGGTTTTACCTGCCTTGCAGTATTTGGCAGGCGACAGCAGAGGTAAGAAGAGATGTTAAAAATACTAATACACAGTTCTAGTCAGTGCTGGTTTGCATTATAGATCAAATCAACTTTTCATTCAGTGCCTGTATTGCTGGCATTGTTTCTGTGATAGGCTGTTTGGCTGACATGTCTTGGTTGTGGTCGATTTGTTTTGCATGTGGATAGTAGATAAGACCCAGCATGATTCCCAAGTATGGGAAAATGTCTGTGAAATTGCCTCCAGACAGACAGTTTCTCATATTCAGATTGTGGCTTCAGACAGGGTGTTTGAAGCAGGAAGGAATTAGTCTCTTCCCCCACAGTGTGCAGTTGTAGTTGTCTTTGGAGACAGTAAAGAATGAACTAGATGATGTCCTGAGAAATCCACTGAAACGTGAGGTTAGCCCACCTTGGATTTGGGCCAGCTGAGTTTCAGCCATTCCTTTCAAACTGAATTATTCTGTGGTTCTGATTTGCTTGCAAGTTTTAAAGGCAGACACAGAGTAGATTGTGTTGGCCCTGCAGCATATTGTCCATAATGCTGGTGAATACTGTAAATCCTAAGTTGTCATCCCATCAGCCCATGAATTTTCACTGTATGATAACAGTCCCTGGGGCTTCATATTTCTATTTCCTTTTCAGCTTGAAGATTAAGTTGCCAATAGGCAATTTTCTCATCCCAGTGCACTAAATAACTGGTCTGAACATGATGAACAGCAGGAACAGGCTCTCAGCTGACAGCCTGTTGTTGGAAGACTCATTATCCTGTTCTGTTCTTTCCTTGTGTTTGCCCTTATACTCTGAGATGCTCACCTTCCCTTTAGGGAAGAATAAGTTTAGGGATGCACTTCCATAATCATTTTAAATGTTTTATCTGTCACTGTGAGTCTTTAACTTGACAGTTTGCATTACCACGGTAGGATTTTGAGGTGGGACAGTTGTGATGTCCCTGACATGCATAATTGTCATTGTAGATGCTCCTTCCAGCTTCTCACCTTTTGTTGAATTCAAGGAAAAGAGTCAGCAGTGGAAATTGCTCGGTGAGTACCTTGTGTTCATCTATGATGTGTACTATAGTAAAGGTTTGTTGTTTTCCCCAGGACTTTACTTTTCATCTTGCTGCAGCCTGGAGGGAAACACAAACAGAGCTGTTATTCCATGGTTAGGCATTTTCTTTTCTTTTAGCTGAGCTAATACGTGTTCTGGATTTGAGTTGTTCACAAGACACGTTCAGCAGCAGACAGAGCATAAATGAACAAAGGCACTGGGCTGTATTTCTGTTGCTGACTTAACCATGTTTGTCAGCATTCAAATTTGTCTGAACACCTTCATATTTTTACTTCTGTAGAGCATACCTCTAATGATTCAGAGTAATTGGTGATTATTACAGTTGCAAAGAAATTAAGCTTCTCTTTAGAGCAGATTGATACTATTCTCATTTTTAGAAGTGGAAACCAAAGAGCAAATTGATGATCAATGTCCTTAGGCTCAAACCAATTGAATTACAGATGTTTTGTGTTTATGTTCATTCCTTTAATTACTACATGGCATTTTTCATTCTTAATTATGATGATTCTAGTGATCAAATTTGCAGGCTTAAACTGGCAGAGATTTGGTGTCAGGAAGCTTTTCCTCTGATCCCTTTCAAAGTTTTTGGTGGGGGTTATGTAGGCAAGTGTTTCTGCTCATGGATTCAGTAACTAGGATCACTTTGGAGAGTGGAAACACGTGACTGCTTCCTAAACAGGATCTTGCCTTCTGTGCTAGGAGTTGAAGCACCATCCTTTGTACCAGCACAGGGGAATCACTGGAATTTAACATTTCCTAAGCCTGGAGTTGTTCAAATATTGCAGTTTGAACATCTGTGACTGGTGATGCCTCAAGGAGAGAAGGGAACAGGAGAGGACTGGGAATTACAAACAGCTGGCTTCCTAAAAATTAAAATACTTCTATTTTTACATTTTCATAATTACTAGGTAGTTACCAAGATCATGAGAAGGAACTGGCAGCACTGTTTCACCTCTGGTTGGAGACCAAAGACCAGACTTTTTTCAAAGTGAGTCACACAAAAGTCACCTTCTAGGAACACGAAACCTGACTGTGTTCTACTCAACACTAACGTTTCTCTCTTTCTCAATAGGAAAATGAAGACAGCTCGGATGCCATGCCACTGCCTAGAGTGTAAGTGTATAACACTGCTTGAAAGCCTTTGTAGTGCTGCTGAAGCTGTGAGACTTAGGCCTTGTGCCTCTGGATCTTAAAATAAAATTTACATCGTGGGGCAGGAGAAAATTTGACAGTTTGATTTTATAAATGCAGTAACTGGACTTTAAAAAGTCAACTGATTTTATCCAAGTTCACATATATTATCAGAGCAGAGCTGCAATCTAGCTTAGGTTCTGTAAATGAGATTATTTTTAGTCCTTACTTGCCTTCAGGTAGTGGACACAACATATTTTAAGATCTCTGCAGGGCTTTCTTTTGTTACCATAAATGCTTTCAGAATTTGTTCAGAAGAATTTGCAGAAGGATGAGGGGATCCTTTGGGCTTGTTGCACTCAGAAGTGATGGTGCTTTTTGTTTTAGAAGGACTGACTATGTAGTCCGGCCTAGCACTGGAGAGGAGAAACGGGTGTTTCAAGAGCAGGTAAGAAGAGAATCTTCATTTTAGACGCACTTACTGAAACAGTTGGCCACTAAACCATGAGAATTTTTATGGGATGGCAGTGTTATACTCTACATAAATGTAGTTAATATGAAGAATTGATTCTGCCTTGAAGTTGGTATCTTGGCCTTGAATAAAACTTGCTAATGACATGGCCTAGCTGCTTGTTTCAAAACCATCAGTATTTCCAGTGGGTAAAATTAATTTGGTAAAAAGTAATTGGATAAAATAAACAAAATTGATAGCATCGGTTGGTTGTGCCAACCCCACTGTCTGCCATCCCCCACCATCAGAGGATGACTTCTCTTTATTTTTTGGGCATGTACGTGTGCAAGCAAAAGATAAGTGTCAATAAAGTGCACCCATCCACTTAATTATCTTGTCTGTAGTAGATGCAAGTGGGAATTAGAGGGAAAACACATGATGGGGATTCTTCTCCTTTCTCTCCATGTGCTGTCTGCAGGACAGAAAGTATAAGTTAAATTTTGGAAATCTCTCTTTATCCAGATAAAGGGAGGAAGGGGAAGAGGTGTATCTCTTGTATTTCTTGCACCTCTCTAGTCGGTGCAGCTGCTTGACATTGAATGCATTGTACCTGCACACCTTGCTTAGGTGGAGCGTTGTATTTTGCATGAAGTAGTTTGTGATTTTCTTGGTCCAAAATAAGTTTATATTTGAGCCTTTGGTTTAAAAAGGCTTTTTCTAGAGAAGGATAGCAACTTACCATGTAATAATAGCCTAAGGCTTTGCTGTATGTTTCCTGGTAAAGTCAGTGCTCTCGTGTCCACTTCCAGGAACGTTACCGTTACAGCCAGCCCCACAAAGCCTTCACCTTCCGGATGCACGGCTTCGAGTCAGTTGTTGGTCCTGTGAAGGGGGTGTTTGACAAGGAAACCTCCTTAAACAAAGCCCGGGAACATTCTCTGCTGCGCTCAGACAGACCAGCATATGTCACCATTTTGTCCCTTGGTAAGGTCATGGCCAAAAATCTTTTTTAAAGAAGAAAAACATTCCTGTGACCCCCTCAAACAATGACTTTAGGAGTCTACATTGGGGTTGAATGCTGTTCCCCAGGTTCATCACTATTAGCACAAAATTGGCACAGTTGATGTACTTTAAAATGATCCTTTATAATCCCATAGTTTTGAGGGATTTTAGGGGCTGGATTTTAGTAAGTAGGCACTGTGAGAGCAAGGGTAATAGAACAGTCCCAAAACGTATGTGGAGTATGGTGTGGAGTTTAAGAGTTTAAGCTCTGGTTTTGTGTCTCAGTTCGTGATGCTGCTGCTCGCCTTCCTAATGGAGAGGGAACTCGAGCTGAAATCTGCGAGCTGCTCAAGGATTCCCAGTTCCTAGCTCCAGATGTCACAAGTGCTCAGGTAAGTTGGCTGTCATGTCTGGCCTCAGATTCTCATAAAACTAAACTGCACAGATGCAGGCAGTATTCAGAGGCAAAGGCCCAATAGGTTTTATGCTGCTGTAATGAGCAAAAAAAGGGTGAGCTGCTGAAAATCTGCTCCAGTTTTGGATGATGAAAAACCAGCTAGAAAAGTCACAGAATTAACACTGTCATAGAGATGCTCACATTTTAGATTGAGGAACGGCCAATTTTCAGAGCTTTGGTGGAAGCTTCATTTATCCCAAGGTGGCAAACACCATCCTGTGCTGCAACATCTGCCCTCAGTTCTCACTCAAATGGAGATTGCTCGCAGGTTTTTATACCAAATAGGATCACTTTTCTATTCATCAGTTTTGTCTAGTCCAGCGAGGGATATCTTGTAATCTGTGAATTCTGAACTTCAGGTTAACACTGTTGTTAGTGGTGCTCTGGACCGATTGCATTATGAGAAAGATCCCTGTGTGAAATATGATATTGGGCGGAAGTTGTGGATCTACCTGCACCGGGACAGGAGTGAGGAAGAGTTTGGTAAGCCCCGGGTGGTGATATCTTAAAAATTAAAAATGTTTATAAAGATGGATAATTAACATTAATTTGTCTGTCAGTCTAGCTTTTCTTTCTAGTCAGTTTGCTCATGTTAGTCCTTCAGCACTTAAACCCAGTCTTAGAGAGCAGTGTTTCACTTTGAAGCATTTGTTTGAAAAATACCATCCCATGTGCAAGAACTGCAGATGTATGTTCTTATGTGTCTTATTTTCAGCCTTTTTGGCTAACTTTTTCTTTGCACTGTTAACAGACTGTGTGTGTTTAATCCTTGTCTGAAGAAGAATTCGCAGCTCTTACTTAGCCTCTTATTTAAATCAGTTTGTTTGTGTTACAGGAACTCTAACCATTAATTTGTCCTTGCAGAACGGATCCATCATGCTCAAGCTGCTGCAGCAAAAGCCAAGAAAGCTCTTCAGAAGCCAAAACCTCCAGCTAAAATGGTAGATTTCTTTGCTCAGGGTTGCACAGCTGCTTTTGGGATTGAGAAGATTAGTCTTAATTTAATCCATAAATTCTGCATCCATAGCAGGTGATGAAAATTATCACATTTGAGTTAGCAATTCATGATGTAGATGAATGTCCGTGTGCAAAATGAAGAGGGACAGAGGGAACTTTTCCTCCACCCAGCTTCCACTGTTATGCCCTGGTTTGTGCTCTCTTATCAAAGGGATGGTCTTTCAGAACTAGTCTTGAGGTTAATTTGTAGCAAAATGTGTGGAACAGGTCTGTTCTTCCCCTTGCTGTGCTGAAGCCATCAGGGTATGAATGTCTGATATTAAATATGTCTGAATTACTTGTCTATTGGCTCATTAACCAAGGTGGAAATCTGCATGTTCTGAATGTTTGTCACAATGGAGATGCACATTTCTCTGAGAGCAGGAGCAGCCAAACACACTAATTCATCTATGGCTGCAGCTAGGGAATGGCAGTCAGTCATGTTTGATTTCAGGATTTAGCAGCCAGGTGTCATTCACCACCATACAGAATTCGTGTTGAAGTGCTCAGCCTACTGTAGGGTGCAGCAATGAACCCCAGATTTTGTGATGCTGGATGTGGTTTCTTTGTAGAAGTCAAGTAGCAAGGAGGGTGCTGTGAAAGCCCTCCCCACCAGCACAGCAGAGCCTACTCAGCTGAGCCTCAGTGACTCCAGCATGCCACCAACTCCGGTGACTCCTGTGACACCAACTGCACCAGCATTGCCAGCAACACCCATCTCACCTCCACCAGTGTCTGCAGTCAGCAAGAGTGTATCTGGTGCTGCTGGGTCAGAGCCAGCAAAACCCAGCCAGAGGTACTGCTTCTGTCCTCTATGTCATTTGGGAATGCTGCTGGCTGTTTTTCAGTAATTCGTATATTTTAGTAATGAGGGAGTTGGGGTTATTTACCCTGGAGAAGAGGAGGCTCAGGGTTGACTTTATCACTCTAGAACTCCTTGAAAGGAGGTTGGAGGCTGATGAGAGTTGGACTCTTCATGCAGGAAACAGCAACAGGACAAGAGGGCATAGTCTCACTGTACCAGGAGAGGTTTAGGTTGGGCATCAGGAGGAATACCTTCACAGAAAGCATGATTAGACATGGAAAGGTTGCCCTCATCCCTGGAGGTGTCCAAGGAATGAGTGGATGTGGCACTCAGTGTTCCGGGCTGGGTGACAAGGTGATTAGTCACAGGTTGGACGTGATGATCCCAGAGGTCTTTTCCAACCTCAACGATTCTGTGATTGTGTGAATTTTCTACATCTTTGCTGACCCACTGGTTCTGTCTTTATTTCTATAGTGTTCTCCTGGTGTCTTCCCCCACCATGCCCCAGCTGGGGACGTTGCTGTCCTCCCCAGCTCAGAGCTCTCAGGCACAGCTGGGGCCAGCGCCCACCCCGCGTGTGGTCAGTCACAGCAGCTCCTCAGGCCTGCCCCAGGTACGTGTGGTCACTGCCCAATCCAGCCTCCCAGCCGTGTCCCAGCAAGCCCCAGTGGTCACCCAGCAGCAGCAGCCCACGTCAGTGCCTCAAATCCGTGTTCCAGCTACAGCCACGCAAACCAAAGTGCTCCCTCAGGTGAGTTGGAAGGGGTAGAGTAGCTCTGATCTGACTTGTGGCGTTGTGGTGTGATGCACAGGCTTTCTCTGCTCATTTGGAGCATGCACTAACTGCAGTCGAGAGCACAGAAACAGATTTACATATGCAATACTGTTCATTGCTCTGTTTTTCACCTATTTACCTGGCATCATTAAATTGTGCATTACTTAACAAGTCCATAGAACTTAGAATCATGGAATTGTTAAGCTTGGAAAAGACTGTCAAAATCATCAAGTCCAGCGATGAACACAGCAACACCACCATTTTCACTACTAAACCATATCCTCAAGGGCATCATCCACACATTTTTTTGAACACTTCAGGGATGGCGACTCCATCACTGCCCTAGGAAGTCTGTTCTACATCCCTTTCTGTGGAAAAAAAAATTCCTAATATTGAAATTAACTTCCCTTATGCAACTTGAGGGCAATTCCTTGTCCTATCATTTGTTGTCTGGAAGAAGAGACTGACATCCACCTCATTACAATTCCAAGCAGTTGGAATCCTTGTAACGGAATTCTTTTTAACTCCTCTGAACTCACAAGCTGAGGCATAATACAAAGAAGAATCACTAGACTGTTCCTACTGTGGTAGTCTGCTCATAGCCTTCCTCCTCTCTTCTGTAGGCTGTGATGACTCTGCCTGTAAAAGCTCAAAGCAGCCCTGTGCAGGGGCCGAGAGCAGGGAGCTCCGTGGCCAGCCAGGCAGGTATCACTGTGACAGGGCTGCCTGCAGTGCCCAGCCCTGCCGTGAAGCCAGTGACCAGCTCTCCAGGTAGTTCTGCTGCTAGCACCTCCTCCACCACTGTCATTCAGAATGTGGCTGGCCAGAACATCATCAAGCAGGTGAGAGGGAGGGAGAGACAAAGAATTGGGCTCCACGACCTGGTTGTTTCCTGTTTGTTGTGCAGATAGGAGCATTTGGGAGCTGTAATGCTGTGTGAGCTGATGGACCGTGCAGATTGACACAGTGCTGTTTTTGTATGTTTGAGCTCTGTTTTCACATACGGGTGAAAGATGTGCTTTGTGCAGGTTTTTTAGCGATCTCTCCTTCATTTTTTTTTTGGAAAAGAAACCAGGCCCACAAGTATTTCCTATTTCAGATGGGATTGGGAATGCCATCTGATACACAACCAGAACCATTTTCACTAATGTACTGAGTGCTAGTCTTATTCCACTTGCATTCTAGTGAGAGCAAACATCATTCTTTTCGGAAGTTCCGCTTTGAGCGTGCCTTAGACCTTAGTTTGACGGAACCATTTGTCTCATCTCTCCCAGGTGGCTATTACAGGACAACTTGGCGTGAAGACCCAGGCTGGAAGTGGCATCCCACTCACAGCGACCAATTTTCGCATCCAAGGGAAGGACGTGTTGCGCCTGCCGCCGTCCTCCATAACCACGGACGCGAAGGGACAGACAGTGCTGCGCATCACTCCGGACATGATGGCCACCCTGGCCAAGTCTCAAGTCACTACTGTCAAACTGACTCAGGACCTCTTCACAGCAGCTGCGGGAAGTAGTGCTGGGGGGAAAGGCATCTCCGCAACTTTGCACATGACATCCAACCCTGTCCAGACTGCTGAGTCTCCAGCCAAGACAAGTGTGGCATCTCCTGCCTCTTCCAGCCCAGCTGGAGGCACCGTGGTTAAAGTGACTCCTGACTTAAAGACTGCGGAGCCAACGAGCTCTGCTTTCCGCCTGATGCCTGCCCTGGGCGTGACTGTGGCAGATCAAAAGAGCAAAGCCATAACCACAGTGGCATCCACAGAGGCCAAGCCAGCCGCCACGATCAGAATTGTGCAGGGGCTGGGGGTAATACCCCCCAAAGCCGGGCAGACCATCACTGTAGCCACTCACGCTAAGCAGGTGCCGTCATCCTCAGCGGTGAGCATTGCTGGCACAGGCCACACCTCCTTACCCACTGTGAGTGCCACGGTGTCCAAAGCAGTTGCTGTGGCCTCAGGAGCTGCAGGGACCCCCATAACCATCGGCACAGGAGCCACGGCTGTGCGACAGGTGCCCGTCAGCACCACAGTGGTATCAACGTCCCAGGCAGTGAGTAATGCTGAGCTCTCACTGGGGGTGGGGAAAGAAGGGGAGTGCCAAAATACGCTGATGTTTTATGGCTGAAAACTGCTCTTTGCATCCAGAGACTCAGATTTACAGGCAAAGCCATACAATGATTTAGGTTGTGGAGGACATTAAAGCTCATTCGGTCCCACCCCCCGCCATGGGCAGGGACACCTTTCACTAGATCGGGTTGCTCCAAGTCTCATCCAACCTGGCCTTGAACACTTCCAGAGATGGGGCAGCCACAACTTGTATTCTGGGTAAGGGTCTGCAACTCATTTCATGGTGTTCAAATTTCAGCTAAAATGCCTCCAAAAAGTCAGATACTTCCTTATCTCCTCTTGCAAGTGAATGAAATAAAGTTTGCCTATCTGAAGTTCTGCCTCACACAGCTCTGTGTCTTGCACTACACCTTGGCAATAATTTCCATTGGAATGGTGTCATAGAACATTCAGAACTAGAAGTGCTTGTTGCTTGTATTAACTTTTTTACTGATTTCTCCTTTAATGCTATTTTAATGCCCAAATCTGAAGGCACCATAAACTGTATTGTGATTACATAAGCTAAATGACACTATGGTAGCTTCCTAAGGATAAAAGTCATGGATCCTGTGATGCAAAGATGATGCAGATTTTCAGGGTTCAGGCAGCTGTGTAGTGAATGAGAGGGAGGTGAATTTTAAGAAGCCTGAACTGGAGCAGAGATTTCATCAGCAAAGCTGCTGGTTTTTGCTCACAGGACTCCCACAAGGCAGCTCATGTTGTTGGGCAGTTTCTCTGCTGATCTTCCCATGGCTCCTCACATGTTCTTCCCATTCCCCAGGGCAAACTTCCAGCACGGATCACAGTGCCCCTGTCAGTGATCAGCCAGCCAGTGAAGGGCAAGAGCGTGGTCACTGCCCCCATCATCAAGGGCAACCTCGGCGCCAAGTGAGTGCTTTACATCTCTTTGGAAATTGGCTGAGGAAGGTCTGTGTTCAGTGGGTTCCTGGGGAGCAAGAAAGCAGAGGCTGGAATAGGATTTCAGTCTGTTAACAGATCCATTAGCTGCAAGAAACTTAGTGGATATGGTGTCTGCAATGAGATTGTCATTTTTAGTTATTTATTCTGAGATGCAGGTTCCAGCAAATACACCAAAGAAAAAACATTCTATGCCTTGAAACCAGCTGTTCAATTAGTTCTGTGTGTTTGAGCAAGTACTAACACACTGAAAAATATCTGTAATCTGAAGCCATCTCTCCATTCAAGAGAGGTTAGTTAACTGCCTTAGTGAGAATTCCTCTGGCATTCAGATATTGAAGGCTTTTTGTTTATTCTTCCATAAATTCTGATAGTGTCTTCCTTAGTTAATATTTCAAGTGCTCAGCTGTTTTCTGCACTGAGAAGTGTTCAGGTCTGATGAGGCTAAGCTAATGATATACATGGTCCAGAGTTAATGGGTATAATTTGTGTGCTAAATTAATTTTCTATCAGTTATAAATACTGACATAAACTTGTCGCTGCTGTATTTGCCAATTTTATGGGGAATAAAAAAACACTACTTAAAATGGTTTGTACCATGTGTAGAAATATAATCTACTAGCAATTGAAGTATGATTTGGAGTTGGAAAGATTAAGCCTGCTGTTCCGCTTACTAACCTTTCAACAATTATTCTTCCTTAGCATCAGTGGATTAGGCAGAAATATCATTCTGACTACAATGCCAGCAGGGACTAAACTGATTGCTGGGAACAAGCCTGTGAGTTTTCTGACTGCACAGCAGCTACAGCAGCTGCAGCAGCAAGGCCAAGCCACGCAGGTAAGGGCACTTAGAATGATCATTCTCTTTGCTTTTTTATGACTTAACATCTCCATGAGGACTTTACACTGGATACATACTGGGTTGCAGAAAAAGAACAGGCACACAGCTACCAAATAGTGTCTGCATTAAGCACATGGAATCCATCATCACCTTTACTGTCTCTCCATCCAAATAAAGTTTTTAAATGTTTTTGAAGCACTGCCAGTATAATGTGCTTTTGTGGGTCACTTTTTCTTGAAGAAATCACATAATGGCTTTGCATGTCCATCTTTCTGTCTGGAAGCTTAGTGTTCTGTAATTCCAAATTATTAATCTGCATTGACAGCTGATGGTAACAAGTCTGTAGAAGTTAGGTATCCAGTGGATCCAAGTCCTTCTTTTTAAAATGTAAAAAGCAGCTGACATACAGGTTTTTATTCAAATTAGTTTTCAGGCCTTCCTCTCTAATCTGGAAATCTCCTGTCACCATCTCAGGTGGGCAGTGGATAGAATGATCTTCTTATGACAGATTCTGTTCTGGCAGTGGTTTTTTTGTCCTTGGTGTTGTTCCAATAACTGAGTTTTTGTTGGCAGCAGAAGCAGGTACTTCACCAGAGCACAATGCAGGTGCAGTCACTGTCGTCACCAGGTTGTTCTTGGGATGAGTTTTTTCTTTCCGTTTCACACAGGTACGAATTCAAACAGTTCCAGCCTCCCATCTCCAGCAGGGAACAGTCTCTGGCTCTACTAAAGCAGTGTCCACTGTGGTTGTGACAACAGCTCCGTCACCAAAGCAGACACAGGATCAGCTGTGAGCACTGGTTTGAACATGGATCACTTTCTAAGAACTTCCCTGAGCCTGCTGTCATCCTCCATGCAACCAACCACCTGAGGCTCCCTAACCCCAGCCATGGATTGGGATTGGACTGGGTTCTGTCCTTGCTTCTCGAGGGTCAGCACTGTGATGTCTGGATAGAAATGCCACAGAAAAAACCATGCTGTACCTGCAAAACAAAATGTTTCAATCCAGATGTGTAAATCCAGGTTCTGTGGAATTGATGATTTAAGAAATGTCTTCCTGTTCTTTTTCCATCCAAAGGACTTTTGACAAATACAGTTCCTGTGCATTTTCAGTTGTAGACAAAGCAGTTATCCTGGATCTTCATTAAGCAGGGAAAGTTGCTTGGAAGGGGTTATTCAGTAGCTTTTCAAAGTCATGGAGAAGATGTCTCCTTTTACTGGAGTCTGGCCGTCACTACTGTTATCTAGTGACTCAGGATGGTGTCTTTGACACCACAGTTACTGTAACTCATATCCATGTCAGGTTGCTGTCAAAGACAGGGTAAGAGTCATGGTAGTTTTTTGCTGTAACAGAGTGAGTGACCATGGGGGAGAGGGAGAGGAGATACAGAAAGTCACTATGTGAACAAGTCTGTCAGCAAATGGGACTGTAGCAGAAAGGAAAAAGTTGATTTTCACAAGAAAGATCGTCTTTTAGTTTTCCTCAATAAACCTTTTTATCAGTGGAAACTAACTGTACCTTGGTTTAAAAGGTCTGAGTATGTTTTCAGATACACCCAAACTGTTGTCTCTTGGGTTCTGAAGAAATATTTTAACCCGTGACCCCGGCCGTTAGTTTTGGTTTTACTTTTGCAGTTTTATCTGTATATGTAAATATTTTTGACTTTTGCACATAGTGGAGATGAATTTGTGACTGTTCTGACATGACCTTGAAGCTGAATGAGATCAAAAGATGTGTTGGACCAGGAGAAGAATAAAAGTGTAGAAAGCCTTATTGATCTCTGCCATCTCCTTTTGGTTCACTACAGCGTGTTTTGTGTACAATCATTGTCCGGCTTGCCAAGGACTAATAGCCTGTCCATCTTCTTGGTAAGATGGTTCTTTTTAACCTGGTCTTTTTTGGTAGGCTTATTTTTAAAGATGTGGTTTACTCCAAGTTATATATTATAGAATCTAATACATTTAAAAACCAAGTTGTACAGTTCTGTACTGTTGTCGTTGGAGCTCTCTTTGTGTTACTCTTGCTGGGCTTCAGGCTGAGGTTGTGGACCTTTCTGTACTGTATCTAACCCACTTCAGAGCAGCTTTGAAGGAAAACAGGCATTTCAGTAAGAAAATAAGTGACTGGGTATAAATACTGAGTTAGCAGGACACATCAGTTCAGCATTTGAAAGCAAGCTTCCGAATTATGGTTTATATGCTTCAGGAGCAATTTGGAGTGATAAAGGTTTTCTATCCTGCTTTGTCATGTTTTGTACACGCTTTGCACGTTTATCAGTCAGGAGCCAGCAGAAAGATTGTGGTTTGGGAGGGAGGTGAGGACATTCCAAAATCCTTTTAGTTGTGAAGTTAGGCAGGCAACAATCAATTTCCTGCTATTGCTTATATGAAAGCCTCTAAATTCAAAACATAATCAAGATAATCCTGCTGTGTTTTGTTCATCATTAATAAATTAATCTGCAGTCAAGTGCTGAAAGATGGTTACATTGTGAAGACCCTATAATTTCTGTGAATCCTCATGAATGTCTTGGTGGACACAGGAGGCTTTGGCAGTATTAAGCTTAAGAAAGCAGGAAACCTGCACCTAATCCCAGAAGTTCAGTGTGTCTCATGTGGTTGCTGCTGATTATAAGTGTCTTGCTCTTGATCACTGTCCTGCTTTTAAGCAACTTTTGCATCCTGGCTTCTTCTCTTAGATCCCTGCTCTTTCATTTTGAAGTTTGGGTTTTGGGGAAAAGAGATCATGCACTGCATGAGCATCTGATTTTGAATGGCCATGTGCTGGCTTTGATAGTGTGAAAAGTGACTGCTCACTTAAAAATTTTAGAAGGTTTATTAAATACAAATACGACAAAGGACTGAATAAGGAAAAATTACAGCACTGGAGGAGCACGGGACTGAACTGCCATGTGCTCAACCACAAAATGGCTGCTCCACCTTTTATACTCCTGGTGCTGCCTCAGGTAACCCTGGCCCCGCCCAAAGCCTGCCAATCAACTCTTCTTTGCCAGCCATTGGTGGGGACTGCTGGCCTGAAATGTGATTGGCGGTCAGGCGTTGCCAGGCCACGCCCCCTAGGAACAAGCCTTCCCTCCTCCTGAAGGCCCTGACTGCCGAGGCCCTCAGTGCCAGCAATACAAGGGGGAGGGAAAGAGGACAATAACATAACTGTACATCAATAAAACTTCTCTTAACATGCACATAACATTCATCCCTTAGTTGTGAGAGCCAACCATTGCATTACCCATCTCTAACAAACTCCCTTTGCCTTTTCTATAAGTCGTTTGGCTCCAGCAATTAATTATCTTTTTCAATTTCGATGATCTACTTCTCTTGAGTTAAAATTTAATTTTGGATGAGTCATAATAGCATCTGTTGTTGCAGGTGAGGACAGTGGGAACGGGAAAAAAAAAACCCTCAGGTTTTCCTTAAGCACAATGACTGGTGGAATTGGTGACATGAATTGGTTGGAGCAGACAAAAGGGAATCACAGAGGTCCAGTATGGCTTTTTACCCACATCTACCATGCCCATGGGGTTGCTACTCACAGTAGTAGGTGTGTCTTGGTGGCAAGTACGAAGGCCAACTCCATACTAGAGGTGTTTCCCTCTAGTCCCTGTTGTATTCCACTTGTCAATTGTACCTGTATTGGGTTCTGGAGGGAAAAGACAGTTGAGGAACAATAGCAGTCTGGTATAGCTTCTGCCCTCCCCTTACCATGCCTGTGGGGTTGCTGCCCACAGCAGGGCTATATAATCTTCTTGGGGGTGAGCACAGGGGCCAACCTGGTGTAGTGGTTTGAGTGCCCACTAGAATTATTTACTCTTTTTCTGCTGATAGGATTAGGAGAAAAAGAAAAGCAGGCTCAAAGCTTAAACGGTATAAAGAAAGCTTTTTTAGCAGAACTATAAGAGAGAAAAAAATTAATAAGAATCAGAATAAAACCTTCAAACCACTTGTTCCTCTCCCACAACTTTTACTTCCCTTCTCACTGACAATGTATAAAGACAAAACTTGGAACCTAGGTCAGTTTACCACCTCTAAAATAGTCTTTCATCAGTTCTTTTAGAGAGGGAAGTCTATTTTTCCATGCCATGGAAAGTTCTCCACAAGAAAACTGCTCTCTCGTGGCTTCAATGCTCATGAATAATAGCTGCTTGGGTATCTGTATTCATCCCATATCATGCAGGCTTCCCACAGCTGCCTAATGGGCCATGTAAACTCATGGAGTACCATTTTAAGGATGAGCAGTTCAAAAGCAAAGGTTCTCTTAATCTCTCTCTGAGATCATTTTATCTCTGGAAACAGAGGGCTTCTCTTCCTGGGGCCGATCTTTATCTCATCTCTCTCTCTGTCTGTTCAAGCTTCTCATAAGATCACAGCTACTTCAGTATTTACTCAGTTCACCACAAATGCCTTTGCTCATATCAACTGAACACATCTTTATCTCCCCAATACAGTCTTCTATGACTTCAAGGGATATTCTGGTATATCACAGTCCACCACCATTGTTATGAAGAAAAACCACCTTTTAAGTAGAATGCCAGTTTCAAAGTTAGGATGTAATATTTGCCTTACCATGTAAAGTTTGTTACAATGTTTGCTATGGATTGAAGTTAATAAGGTTAAAGGATTAAGTATCTAAGTGTTTGCTGTTGGTTGTATTGAGTTTATCCCTTCCCTAGACATTGTTACCTTTCAGGTCGGGTCACTGCCGCTGCTCCCCACCATGGCATACAGCCAACCTCCAGATGTAAATGAGGCAAAAAGGGTTATGAGTGCAGAGAGGGCTCTTAGATCAAGCAAACCAGAGAAAAGAAAGACAAAAGGACCTCATATCCTAACCAACAGAAAGAGTAGGATGCTCCTAGCAAATACTCAAAGTCCTCACCACCACCTAGAAGTGCCTGACTGAGGTGAAACCCTTACACAGAACGAGCCACAAGAGGTTTTCCATGACTCTCCCGTGAGGACGGAAGCCCCATTCCTGCCAAGATGACGACTGACAGGACTGAAACACCTCTGTTCTGATGACCTCGTGGGAGCAGCGGTGGCACGTGCGGCCCCCAAGCCCCTCACCCTGGAGCTGATATCCTAATAAAGGTGCAAAAAGGACCGAGTTGTCCTGCCCATTCATTTCAACCATGGCTTTAAAAAAGAATTTCAGCCTAAAACCAGGCATCGTTCTTCTCATCTATGCTTTGACTCTTCCTTCACTGACCTTGATATCTTCATATTGTCTCTCTACCACGTCCTCACTCTGTCTTTTCTCTCACTCAGAGTGGATTAAATGTTTTGCAAGTCTCATCTGTGCAAGGAAAGACTTAAAATCTTGCCCAAGCCTGCAGAGTCATGATGGTCTATTGCCGCATGATCTCTCACAGCTCTGGAAGTCCCTCAACAAGATCACTCAGCAGTGGCGGCTGGAGCTGTTTACAGTATGGAGGCCATACTGGGTTGTGCCAGGATCGTGGGGCCTTTAGCTGCATTCGATTCCAGCTGCAGGGCCATTCTGCATGGCTGCAGAGCTGCCCCTGAGGAGGAGAAGCGGCCAGGACCTCAGCACCAGCACACCGCACTGCCGGGGGCCTCGCCTTCTTCCTCTGCCCAGCAGCCACTGGCACTGGGGGGAAGGGGGGGACAGCTTAGCAGCAGGATGCTAACAGCTGCTGGGGGCCTGATCCAACCGGAACAGGGCCTTCTCTCCTCCACTCTCTGTCCCCAGCAGCCGCCAGGCACAGCCCCAACCCGGGGTCCAGTGGCCTTCCCGGGAAGGGGCCTGGCCCCTCGGCAGGGCCCGCCCAGTCCGGCCCCCGCAGAAAGGAGGGCGCCGGGCTGCTTGTTACCTCTTCCCAGGCTGGAAGGAAAGAGAGCTTCCCAGCATTTTCCTGATTTTTAACCTGTGTATTCACAGAGGCATATTAAGTTTCTAGAGGCCTCACTAGGTGTCAATATTCAAAACTAGTCACTGATTGGTTTTGCCACAGCTTTTCTTAGAAACCACTTCCATGGGTGGCCCCTTTTCCTCACCAAATGTCAGACCAGGCACACCCAGTCTTGCCCTCTAGTTCCTGTCTTACTCTGCTTGTCAATTCCTAAGCCCACTACCCTAGCACCTCTTACTGTTCCTTGTGTACTTCTCATTAACAGATACTTGCCGTCCCCATCCATTAAAATAGGACAATTATATCAATTAACCAATAGGATTTAAATTCCCTGCCCAAAGTGTTATTAAAACAGTCCTCAAGCTGGCTGGTGGAAACTTGACTATTTTTCAGATATCCTGGTGCTTCTCTGGTTATCTCTCAGTTTCTGCTTAAGAGTCAATCTTGTCTCACCTGTTCTGGATGTTATAGTCCATTCCCTGGGTTCTTCCACTGTGCCTTTAATTCTGTTGACATGAGTCCATCTCCATTCTGTGGTTCGCACAGCTGATTCAGTGGTGAGCAATACCTGAAAACTATATTCTCACAGAGGGGCTGGAGGCTGATCTCTCTATGACTTGATCATTATCGGATCTCCAGGATTAACATTATGACTTCTGAAATACAGGGCAGTAGTTTGAGGAATCACTCCTTTATGCCTTAGCCTTTCTAAGGATCTGTGCTGTAGACATATTTTCTGGCATTGGCTTCTCCTTCCTCATAGGTGACAACTCTCTGAGGCAAGGTCAGAAAGAGTAGTCTGAACATAATTTCATAGGGTGAGACTCTTCGATCTGACCAGGGTTGGGTTCTAATTCTTAACAGAGCTATAGAGAGGCATTTTATCCATGACATTTGGGTTTCAGTCATCAGTTTAAACCAGAGTTCTTTTAAGAGTTTGATTCATCCTTTCAACACAACCAGTATTCTGTGGATGCCATGGAGTGTGTAACTCCTATTTTAACCCCAGGGCTTGAACAACTTGCTGTAATATCTTAGATGTGAAATGAGTTCCTTGGTCCAAATCAATCCTATTCACCATCCCATATCAGGGAATGATTGATTCTAGAAGGGCTTTACTTACAACACTGGCATCAGCTTTAACAGTCGGCACCATCTGTACTCAATGGATTAAGTGATCTACTATCACTAGCAAAAATTTCTGCTGTTGTTCTTGGGGAAGCTCAGGAAAGTCTACTTGGAAGTTCTGAAAGGATTGTAAGGCTAGTTCTCACCCTCCTCTGGGTGTATTCTTCATGACTTTTTTATTTATTTGTTGACATATCACACACCATTTAGTTACTTGCTTAGCTGTTCCAAAAATCCTTATGTGGTCTCAGTCTCTTAAGGAACTGATTGCTCAGGACTTGTGTACCCTAACATGTTGTACCATTGCCTTCTAGCATTTTCCTGGCAAGTGGTTTATTTAACAATTGTTTCTCATCCAGTAACTTCTACTTCATTATCTTTCTTTTCTCCTATTCTAAGGAATTCTCTCTCTTCTGTCTCACTAAATACAGGGATTTTCCTGCATTCCACCCATGGGGGTTAACACCATCATTAATTTTTCCATCCCTAACTTGGCCACATCCTTAGCTTCTAAATCTGCTAAATTGTTTTCCCATGCCTCCAGAGTCACCCCTTTTTGATGTCCTTTAACATATACCACTGCCACTTCTTCTGGTAATTATAAGGTTTCTAATACCTCTAAAATAAGCTTTTTGTGAACTAGTCTCTTCTGCTTTGAATTTAGTAGCCTTCTCTTTTCCTAAATCTTTCTAAAGGTATGTACCACCCCAAGAGCATACTTTGAATCTGTATACACTGATCTCCTTTCTTGTGTTAATATTTCTAGAGCTCGTTTTAGGGTATATGACATGCTTGGGCTGACCAGTTAGAAGGTAACTTTCCCTTTTCTATGGCCACCAAACATCCATCGATTATAGCGATTATACCCTGACACGCGGTGCCCTTGGATTACTCTTGAAGATCCATTGATTGTACAATAGCTTTCCCCCTTGGAGCGGTTGATCTTCTCTTACTTTAGTTTGGTAGTTAATAACCTCTAGGCAATCATGCACTAGTCTTTCCACTGGTTATCCTTACAATAACTGGGCAGGATTGAGATGGTTATCCACGATTAGCACTAAATCATTATCTGTTAAAGTGGGTTCATACCTTAACACTTGGGAGTCGGTAAGCCATTTCTCAGCCTTTTGGCTTAGGATACTTCTAACTCAGTGTGGGGTATATACTTTCAATTTTCCCCCAAAAGTGAATTTCTTACTTTTCTCCACTAGTAGAGTGCCCGCTGCCACTGCCTGAATGTAAATTGGCCACCCTTGGCTGACAGGGTCTAGTAGTTTGGATAAATAGGCCACTGGTTTCCTGGATACTCCCTAGTCTTGGGCTAGCACTCCATGTGCTACCCCTTTTTCTATATCCACAAACAGATAGAAAAGTTTGTCTAAGGCAGGAAGACTCAACACCAGTGCATTTCTGTTTTAAATCTTCAAACTTTTGCTCATCCTCCTTTTCCCATCTAATCTCATCTTCAACTAACTTTTTATAGAACTTGATGGACTGAGTGTACCCCTCAATCCATAGCCTTCTAACCTCCCTCTTAGTTTTTGGCTGTGGAAGTGAGACTATCCCCATAATTCTTTCAGGATTCAGTCACTGGCTCCCTTGACATATGTCCTGGGTATTTTACCTTACACTCTACAAATTTAAGTTTCCCTTTTGATACCTGAAGTCCTTGATTTTCTAGAAACTTTAATAATGCTATGGTGATTTCCCAGACTTTCTTTTCTTCTTCTCCCAAGAGAAGCAAATAATCTATATATTGGATAAGTTTTATTTGAGGTGTGATGGAGAAAAGTTGTAGTACTTCTCCTAGTGCTTGACTGAATAAGTTGGGGGATTTAGAAAATGCTTGGGGTAACCTTGTTCACCAAAGCTGTTGCTTTCTTCTTGAATTGGGGTCCTCCCATTTAAAAGCAAATATATCCTTATTTTCCTCTGTGAATGGACAGGCCCCAAAAGTATCTTTTAGGTATATCACACTAAACCATTGCTGTGATGGGGGAATATTACTCAATAGTGTATAGGGGTTGGGCACTACCGGGTATCGATTCTCAGTTCTTTTATTCACTTCCCTCAAGTCTTGGACAAGCTGGTAAGTCCTGTCTGACTTCTTTACCAGCAATATGGGTGTATTATGGGGGGACATAGGTGGTTCTAAGCTCCTTTCTTCAAGCAAATCCCAGATCATCAGCTGCAGCCCTCATCTCCCTTCTAGGGAGAGTGGGTATTGTTGTACCTGAACTGGGCAGTTTTTATCAATTATTTTTATTGCTATAGATTCATGTTTAATTTACTTCGGTTTCTCAGTGCTGCCCACACTATTTCATTAATCTTCTCATCTTCCTCTCTTAATTGGAGATGCTTAACTACCATTTTCCCTTCCTCTGGGAGCACCCCAATGCCCACAACTGCACTTGTAAATCCTGTCCCAATAAATTGCATCCTGCTTCTGGAACTAATAGAACATCTTCAATTCATATTTTGTCTCTTCAAACCTTACTCACTTTATAACTAATGCTTTAAACCCTTCCCCTTTCGTTCCCTCTACTTGCTCAGCATCTTAACTCTTTTCACACCCCTTCAGAATTTTGCAAACACAAGTTCTTTCAGCCTCTGTGTCTACTAAAAATTTAAATTCTTCCTCCTGGGGACCTATTTTTAAGGTTATCAAAGGTTCCTGATGGTATTCTGTCCCCAGAAGGTAGAGCTCCTGACACTCCTAGTCTTCTGCCTCTCTTTTTTGATCGTTCTCATAAATCCTCAGGTCCCTTTCCTTTCAGGGGCAATTTCTCCTGATATTCCCATTTTCTTTACAATAAACACAAATAGGTTCTCCAGTTCCCTGATTTCCCCTTTAGGAGTCTGGTCCCAAGGAACCATATCCCACCTCTGTCTATTCTCTTGCAATCAGGGTCTTTCTTCCTCATATGGATTGTTCCTTATGTGCTGGTTTCCTTCTCTAATGGCAGTTACCATTACTCTGGTGTGATGGTTTAGTGTTTGCTATTTTATATATATGACTAGGAGAACTCCAAAAGCAAAACAGGCTTACCTTAACATTACAAAAGATAGTTTATTCACACACATTAAGAATAAGAAATTAGAAGAGAAAAAAAAAAAAAAAACCCAACCAAATGAAACCTTCAAAACATCCTTCCCTCCCCCCCCCAAGTATTCACTTTCCTACACACAACATAAAAAGACAAAACCTGTAATTTCAGTCAGTGTTACCATTTAGAAATAATCTTTCATCAGTTCTTTTAGGAAAGGAGCCTCTCTGAGTCTTATGGAGACATGGTCACACGAGGAACAGTGCTTGGGTGGCTTCCATGCCACACTTCTGCAGTGGCCTGAACATCTGCAGAGCCTCTGCAAACTTTGAAATCCTACCTATTAGCAGCTTTCCCAACACTGCATATAGGCCATAATCTGCTTATTGGGGTACTGTTTAAGGATGCCTCTTCTAGTATAACACAAAGATTCTCTTTTTCTGTTTCCAAAATCTTCATCTCAAAACTAAAAATCTCTTTTTTCCTTAGGAGCAAGATATCACTTATTGCTAGCACTTTACATCCCCCCCAAACAGCATCTATATGTTACAGGAAAATATAGTCTATTTTTCATAATTACTAGAAATGTTCAGCTTCATTAGGCCACTCCTCCTCCTTTGCCCCAAATAGTCTTTCCACTTTCTCTTCACTGACTCCATTTCATGCTATGTCTCCTTATGGTTCAATTACTTTGTCTTGTCTTCATTCCAGGAAGGGCAGTGCTTTGGAAGTTTTATCTGCTGGTGATAAAAGAGTTAAACGTGTCCAGGCCTATGGTGGTGAGAGGTCCCTGCCAGCAAGAGCTGCAAAGATCTCCAAGCCCTGCCGGTGGGGAGGTGGTGAATGCCTTCTTTCCCACCCCTGGGTCTCCTGGCGTGGGCTGCTCAGAGCTGACTCTGGATGCTGTGGGTCACTCCCTGCGGGGGCAGCGGCTCGGCCACCCAGGGGCAGTGGGGCCTGGCCCGCCCCAGCCCATGGGGGCTGTTACCTGGGGGATCCCCCAGAGACAAAGAGGGCGGCTCCAACCCATTCACAGCTTTATATAGTATTACCAAAAGTCACCTCCTGTTTTTTTTCAGTGGTCAAACCACATGCCAATAGCCAAGAACTGGCCTCTGATAGATGTTCATATTTTCTAAAGAGAATTTAGGGTCCTGGCACAGTGATATTCCATATTTTTTATTCAACTAAAACTAAACGGTGTTAACCCATAACACCTGGCCTTTGCCTGTTGGAGTCCTAGAAATTTAGGATTTGGAGTTTTAGTGTATACTAATACATGTGAGTCAAGATGGAAGATTTTGGGTGTTATCTAGGTCCTTCTTCTTCACCTTCTTCTTCCCTCTTATTTATGGGTTTAGGTGGTTTTCGGTAATTGGGTGAAAAAGGTCTGCATTGTGGGCCTTGAGTGGTCATTATTGGGTCAAAACCATAAATAATATAGATGTAGCCTTGGTATTGGGTAATTATCACTTAAAAGACCTTGGAAAGAGTTGGAAGTACTCCATTTTACCTCATTTCCCTACCTTGCTAGTTAAACTCACTGCTTGTGAGCCTGTTAATACTGGAAATAGATAAGATATAACAAACATTCCAAGTCCGAACCTGACGTCTTTGTTTCCGGAGTTACTCATCCTGACCTTGGCAGAGAAGAAAAGAAGCAAAACCCATCACATTTGGCCTTCTCCTCATCTCTTTTGATATATACCTTTTGTGCCTCCCTTAGGAGATCTTCTAATCTCTTTTCTTGCCAACCATCCAAATTTTCTAATTTCTCCATATATCCAGCTAAGTATGGGTGAGAAAATTTGTCTTTAGCAAGATCTGTCTGACCACTGTATCAGAGTCAATTAGCCTCGTATTTTTCCTCAATCTTTCTAGCCACTCTGGGGTTTCTTCCTTCCTCTGCTGTCGATCAAATGCCTTATGAGCATTCTGGCTTTGCAGAGCAGCCTCTTTAATACCCCTAATTAATGTTCTGTACTCATCCATGTTTGGCCTTCCCAGGGTTGTTGTGGTCCTAATTAGGGCACACTGTGGGCATTTTAAGGTCCCTAGGAGATCCTTGCATGTGTTCCTTTTCCTGTATCCATATCCCAGCCTTCCAGATCATCTGTCTTTCCTCTGGTCATTATTGATTGCATTTTCTCCCATGTATAAATGTTGGGCCCCCAAAATTGGTCTAATTGTTCTACTAATCCAGTAGAGTCCTTTAGTAATCCTTTAAATTCTTTCTTCAACATTCTCACATCAGAGGAATTGAGTGTTACACAGCTACAAATCCAATTCTGCGCCCCACCCAGTGGTGCTTCACCTAGAGGATATAATCCCACTGCTTGGTTCCCATCCCTTGACCTGATTTCTTCTTGCAGTGCTACTCTGTTTCTAGTATTGTGACTATGCCCCTCAAAAGGCAAGGGAGGTGTGGCCGGTGCCAGAGGAGGTGGAGGGGGCAAATATCTAAGGGGACCCATTCTTTACTTTTTGGTACTCTAAACATGCTCACCCTTGAAGGCAAAATCTCTCCTTCCCAGCAGGCAGCGTAGTCTCCCTTTTCCTGACTGAATGGTTTCTTAGGTCTTATATAGGTGTTTAAAGCCCAACATATCCATCCTTTGTCCAACACATACTTTGGCTAAAGTATGTGATTGGGCCTAATTTCCCCCCTTAGTTTACTCTATCATGCAGTACTGTATCATCTTGAGCTTATCCTTATCTGTGATGTTGGGGTCATATTTCCACCAGGCTAGTTTCCTTCCCAGTGGGCTATGTGGGGGTATACCTGTTGGTATCTCTTCCTCCTTCTGCCCTTAGGGGAAGAACATTACTTGCTCCTAGCCTCATTCTGACAGCCAACTACAGGCCCTACCAGCAAGGCCTGCCTTCCCAGTTAGCCAACCACGGGTCATCCTAACAAGGCCCGCCTTCCCAAACAACTAGAAGAAATTAAAAAAAAAAAAAAAAAAAAAAAAAAAAAAAAAAAAAAAAAAAAAAAAAANAAAAAAAAAAAAAGGAAAGGGAAAAAAAAGGACTGTACTGTCTTCCCAGAAGAAACAAAAGCAAATAAACAACTTGTGATCTGGAAACTCTTATACCACTGGGTCAGCTCCACTGCTCTTTGCACCACTGCATCCCAGTGCCATGGTGCCTCTTGGTGTACTAGCACAGGCAACCACCAAAAAGCTGCTCACGTGGTCTCCCATGGCTGCCTGGTTCTATGCCAGAGGATACTGCAGGGAAGCCAGCATGCATCAGCCATCTCTGATCTGGAAACCGTGCCATGGGGTCAGCACTGCTGGGTGCTACAGCTCTCCTAACTGAGAGGCCTGAGTCACTGTGGGCAGTCCTGCACCGCCGAGCCTGCAGCGCTGGAGTTTTACTGCACTTACCACTACCGATCACCACCTACATGAACCCACCTGTGCTTGTGGTTCCCGCTGCCAGTGACCCCACGCTGCAGCTTCTTCCTACCCCTCCTTCACCTTTTGTGGCTCCCTTGCTTCTCTCTTACTCTGTGTCCTACTCACAACCTCTTCCTACCCTTTTTTTTCACTCGCATCCCACCATCCACAGTTCCCCCTTACTTCCTGTCCCACCTGCAGCTTCTCTGCCCCTCTTTCATTTGTGTCCTGCCTTTTGCGGCTCCCCACTTTCATTCTTACTTCATATCCTGTCCTACATCAGCCCAACCATTCAATATCCTTATGCTCCAATGGACCAGGAACGGATCTCATAAATTATCACCTGGAGCTGGGGTTAATGCACCCACATTACAGGCTATTAATCTGGCCAAAGCAAGTATGAGGCTGGTACGCACCTTCATCCTCTTCTTTTTCATTATTTAGTCTTTTGTTGTTACCAGGATGCTAACCTGCCAATCACCCATCACCCAAAGAGAAGCTGATTGAGCTACGGAACTCAACGGGGCATGTGCTTCCCTTTCGAAATCTCCTAGGGCAACAGAGATGAGGCATTTCTCCCAGACTGAGTCCCTCCCCGTTGGTGAGAAATGACCGCTCTCTTTAAAATTTTAAAAGGTTTATTAAACCTCAACAAGTACAACAAAGGACTGAATAAGGAAAAATTACAGCACTGGAGGAGCACGGGACTGAACTGCCATGTGCTCAACCACAAAATGGCTGCTCCACCTTTTATACTCCTGGCGCTGCCTCAGGTAACCCTGGCCCCGCCCAAAGCCTGCCAATCAACTCTTCTTTGCCAGCCATTGGTGGAGACTGCTGGCCTGAAATGTGATTGGCGGTCAGGCGTTGCCAGGCCACGCCCCCTAGGAACAAGCCTTCCCTCCTCCTGAAGGCCCTGACTGCCGAGGCCCTCAGTGCCAGCAATACAAGGGGGAGGGAAAGAGGACAAAAACATAACTGTACATCAATAAAACTTCTCTTAACATGCACATAACATTCATCCCTTAGTTGTGAGAGCCAACCATTGCATTACCCATCTATAACAGTAGGATGTGTTTACTCCTAGCTTTCAAGAACAAAGTACAGCCTGTTATGATTCAGCTGCCACCTGTCTGATGAGCTGCTCCACTCTGGTTGAAAAATAACCCCTAAGCTGCTTCAGTCAAGAGCCCTTGTTTTTAATAAGTAACTTTTAACTTCTACACATGAGGCAGAAGGGCAGAGAAGGATTCCAGTGTTTTTGTGGGGTGGGCTGAAACTGGGGGAGGGTATCTATAAACTAGACTGTGTTCCAAGTGGTGTATGCTCCCACATCCTCTCACTCTGCAGCCTGAAAGCTGTTCTGGATGAGTCCTGCAGTAAGAGCTGCAAGGGCAGCATGCAGGGGAAGAGAGCCTAGATAAAGTATTTCATACTGACATCACCATTTTCCACCTGTCCTGCCTGAAATTAAAGGGGCATTCAGCCTGATGAATCTCTGCCATTACCTTTTCTAGTTAAAAAAATAAGTACAGCCTGTTTTTGTCACAGTGAGATGCTCACTAGGTATCAAAGAGCCTTGTTTATCTCCTAAAAGCTGTGGATTAGGAGTTTATTTCCACCAAGAGAATATTGTGTAAAACCTGCTTTAAAAAGTGAGCGTGCTACACAAACAGCCACAGGCCAAAACCTTTCTAACCTTTATTTTAACAACTGCTTTGTTTTATTTAAATCATCAGGGAAATCTGTATTAATATACCTCAGTAGGACACCCTCATAACCGAATGAACTCACCTTGAGGTTACCTCAGGTGTCCTTTCAAAAGAATCATTAATTGGACATGTTTTAACAATTGATCTTCATTTTCCTAATACCTTTGAAAACACTGGCATTGTTTTTAGTAAATGCAAAAACCTTGTTACTTGTTTGTCATGTGGCAAACCTGACTCACCTCACAATAGACCTAATTCTTGTGCCTACCACAAGTTGGGTACATGGTGCCTGAGCTCAGGACATTTCTGGCTGTGTGCTGTTCATGCTGTAGGATGGCAGTCTGGAATTTAGACTTTGACCTATAGCCTAAATGCTAAACACAGCAGTTTGTTGCAGAGTTGTGGAGAAGGGAGAATTTGTACTGCTGGGTCCATGCTGGAAACTGGCTTTGATAGAAAAAATGGTTTAATCCTGTATTTACCTCCTTTGCAATGGACTCATCTCAATTGGAGATTTATTGGACCCTAGTTATGTGGATAGACCAGATATTTGTAGATCCAGAGGTGGTAGGCTGGAATTATCTTTCTTAACTTGTGCTTTGAATTTCTCAATGGATAAATCTGAATTTCTTACTCCAAGACTTCATTTGCAGCTGCTGATCCCTCCCTCCAGAGGAAAATTCATTTGACCTCCCTCCTGTTCCTGTAGGGTGAATCACCCTCTGGATAGAGCCATTTGGTCTTGTGGACTGTTAAAGGAATTCTGCATGAGTTGTGCAAATTTGGGCTATTAATTTAGGGATGACACAGGCTATGTCAAGTGACCCATTCAATGTGGATTAGTTCATTTAGGCCTTGAATAATTTTGTACATGGCATCCTGCATTGAGGCCTGAAAACTGAAACTCAATCAGAGGTCAATATATTAAGAACCAATTTGTTTCTTTATGTCTGGAAGTGTTTACCAAACCAATTTGGTGAGCCTTGCACCCATACCTCCTAATGTTACTTTTTCCCACTGTCCTCCAGTTTGCATCTGGAACAAAAGAGGTCACCTGTCAGACCCAAGATCCCTGAAGCAGAAACGTGCTGGTCCTTCAGAGCTCCAGAACCGGGTGCTTTTCTAATGACACTTAGAGAAGACACCCACCAGATCCCAGAGGAGCATCAATAAGTGGCTGTGCTGACCCACAGCAAGTCCATCCAGTGGGCCTGGAAAATATAAGAGCAAACCTGCTGGAGGTCACAGTGTTCTCCCTGTGTGCTGACACCGCTTGAAGAGTTGACAGGGACCTGCAAGGTGCTGGCATTGTTTCGAATTTGGTAAGTGGCTTTAACGTTTCTATTTATCATTCTGAAGCAACTTATGGCAACAATGAAAAATTTTTTCTGTTTGTATTGGGGAAGCAATGGCTGCTTGGTATTCACAAGACATGCATACAAAAACATGCTTCTATATATAGAAAAATATGCTTGATTACTTAAAAAAAAGGAATTTGCACTGAGGGCTTTTAAACTGCTTAAGCAAAGTGCTTGTAAGTCAGCGTGTGGTGAGAATTATTCTTGTGCACTCAAGTTATACAGTGAAATTATGGGCATGAGACAGTCACAAGTACTCGAGTCACTGCAGCTTTATGAATGACTGACCTCCCTTTGCATTCCCTTTGTTTGTGTAAGGAAGTAAGTTCTATTTCAGGCTGGGAATGTCCTGAGTAACTTAATGGCAATCAATAACTTGGTAAGCTGAGCTTTTGCTTCTGTCTGTGCTCCTGTACTAAGAGTGACTTCCAGCTTAGGATAGTCCCTGAAATGGCTGTGAAGGTGCTGGTGCTGGTGCAAAGGCTGTTATCTGTCCTGTCACTTTTATCATTGCAATGCCATATGCAGCCTCTGTACTTTACCAAAAATCCTAAACTTAGCTGGGCTATTCCAACCTCTGCTAGGACAGCTGGTAGGAGGAAAAGTGTTAATGTGCAAAGCTGAATATTTCCCAAAAAGCCCCAAGTATTTCCTTGGCAGAAAGATAGCACCCTATTCCTTTGAAGGCAAATAGCAAAGTTTAGTCTGTTTTCAGGCAGTTGTGGCCAGGTGAGCCCAAACTCAGAGGCATGAGTCCTTTGTAATTATTACAAAGCTGAATTAGGCTGATTGATAGGATTTATTGCATTCTTATTTTTCAATTTGTGTTGTGGAGGTGAGTCAAAGAGATGGGAGCGGGGGCGGGGGTGGAGGCGGGCTGTGAAAGGGCAGTTTTCTCTCAGCAAACCCAGACAGTCCTTTCAGGGGGAAGAAAACTTCCACTGACTGTGTCTATGCACCTGAATTTTAACAGTTCTGTCAAGAATTGCACAGTTTGCATTAGGACTGGTTTCAATCCCTGCTTATCTTCTTCCTGCTTTTTTATGCTCCAAGTCAAGCATCATAGAGAACAGAAGTGGGTGAGACCAGTGGTCGAAGTTCATGGATTCTCCAAGGGAAGTGCTATCTTCTCTCAGGAGTTGACATGGGTTGCAAGGAGAGTCAGGTTTCCCAACATCTCCCTGCCATCTGGTGGAAGGAATCAGAGAGCTGTCCTTCAGCCATTGGGAGTCAGCAACAAATACTTGTTCTACAGGGAATTTCTCAGTTCACCAATTTTTCATGCAGTGAGAGAGATGTAGTTTGGATCAAAAGACACATTAATGGTAGAACAGATTGTTGTGAGTAGAGGGGAGTTTCCAGGCAAATATATGCAGATATGCTGCTTTTGGGGTGGAAGATGGACTAGATCAGGTCTGCAAGCATGATCCAGCCAGCAGGGAGTTCTAGCAATATCCAGGAGAGCATGAATTGATTCTCCCTTCTGCCAGACTGAGATCTGGGGGAGAGCTCACATCCTGTTTTTCTGCTGTAGGTGGGCACAACAACAGCATGTGCAGTGTTCAGGACCCTGGGACAGCTGCAACATCAGGCAGTTTGTTGTCTGAAAGACAGCAGGAGCTGGACCATGAAACAGCAAAACACATCCCTGGTCCTGTGCACCAATAAAGTGAGGGAAAGAAGGGGAGTTAGTGAAAAGTCCAAGCTGTGTGCTTCGTCTTTAGTTGTAAAAACTGACACAAAGTCTGAACTTGTGGAAAAGAAGGCAAGGCAGAAAAAAAGCTGAGGCAGCTCTGACAGTTTGTAATAAACTTTTTAATAAAAGAAATGGGCAATTCCAGCTCATGGTGTACATCTCTCTGCTTTAAGCTAAGTCAATGCCTCAGTTTACACATTCACAGCGCGTTAGAAGGCAAACTTTACCTGACTTGGAGCCTTGGGCGTGCCCCGTGGTTTCAAAACACACGGTGCCAGAAACCAGGAGGTCAGGTTTATCCACTCTTGCATTTACAGTTTGGCTGGCAAACACTGCTGCTGCTGATTCAGAGCTCACAAAAGAGGTTCTCTGTTTTCACGAGCTATTGAAGAGCTCAAGGAGACCTGAATGTTTTATAGTCCTGGTAGTGAGCTTACATTCTAGTGTTCCCTACTGCTTTGTATTCTTTGGGAGCCCCATGACTGACAGGTGGCTGGCACCAGAAGCACAGGCACGGCAAATGACCCCCCTGGATTTTGGAAGTGAGTCTAGGAGCTGTCTGGGGTGTGTTGGTGACTGCTCTCACACCCTTTCCATCCCTGGGATAGAGCAGGGCACTAGACCCCTTGGTTCTGGCCAGCTTTCATGATCTCAGGAGGGCAAAGCTACTTCTGATCTCTGCCAAAATCATGTTTTGGGAGCAGGGCTCTCATTCCCGAGCTCGTGAGAGAAGCATTTGAGATCAAAAGTTCTCATCCAAATGACACAGTAATCCTTGAACAGCTTTGGGAAGGGGAGTGTCACCTCCCTGTTCTGCCCCAAAACAGCGTGTGGCCAATTGAGGGCAACTCACCACACTTTTCCAGCTCCCATTCTCCACAGTCAGTAATTATTCCCGTGCATTGCAGATGGAGAGACTGGATAAACCCAAGATGACTGTGCCCATCCCCAGCGGTACCCAGCCTTTGCTCTGGTGGCTGCCGGTTCAGCTGGAAAGCACAGCGCTGCTGGGTGACGTTTTCCTCTCCTCCCACTGAATCAGCCTTTCATTTACTCTTTGGAATGCAAAGTAACAGGACACCCTGTGAGTTTTATCTCTCTCCCAATCTTTTGTAATTCTTTGGAAGTTGCCGGACCGGATTGAGCGTTTGAGATGGGGTGGTTTCGAGGTTGCCTGACAGGAATCTGGGTGGGAGGGCAGTGTCGGTGAAATTTGAATTTGAGAGTCGCGCTAAGAGCACAATCCTTGAGCCACACTACGGGAAGGAAAAGCCTTTGTCCCTGCCTGAATCCGGCCCGCCGCTGGTGTGGATGGATGGTGCTCCTTAGCTAGAATTCGTAGCATCTCCCTCCGTCAGAAGATTTTTTTTTTCCCCGCAGGCAGCCGGCCTTCATTCCTTGTGTAAGCAGTTCGTCCCTTCTTTCACGTGCATGGCATTCCCAGGGCTGGGAGCTGATGCGGAAGGATCCTACCTGCCCACTGTTTGCTGCTCCTGCAGATGATCCTTGTCTGAGGTTCGAGCTCAGGGCTGTTTAGCTCTTGCAACTCGCACAGATTCTGACCAAGCTGGGCTTGATTCTCAGATTTCAGGGTTCTCCTTCCTCCCAAACTTCGGTTCTGGTCTCAAGATGCTGTTGTGGCTACACTGAGGCAACGCGAGGAGGAGGTGACAGCTTTTATTGGATAAACTGGTTCCAGCGGGAACAAACAGAGGCTTTGCGACTGAAGTCTTCCATTGCATGCGGGTGAGTGCCTTGAACTTTATGCTTTAATGCGTTTTCGCCGTGTCTCAGCTGGGCTCAGCATCCTTCAGTCAGACATGGAAGTCTCTCATCAAAAAAAGTACGTGGCAGAGAGGTTGGGAATTGTTACTGTATGTTTTGGGGCTGTACAGTGCCCAGGAGGGAGACCTGTTTCCACCACGGTGACTCAGTAATGGCTGCAGCACAGCCACGAAAGCAATCTCTGTGCTCCAGCATCAGAGAAACGGGAATCCTGGTCCTGAGGCCTCGAACCAGCTGCCTCTCAGCTATTTAATATTTACATTTAGCACGTGTATTGCTTGCTGGTTTTCCCCACGGTGATTATGTCTCCTTGTTCAAAGAGGGCTCATGAATTAGTTTGTAAAATGTCAGTGGCTTGAATGGCAGGAAACTGAACATTCACACCTCTGGGTAGAACCAGGGATTTTGGATCTTCACATTTTGCCCTCACCGTGCACCCTGAGCACGGGTGTTTGCCTGGTATCAGCCAGGAGGAGATCAGTGGATGCGCCAAACAGGAAAAATGTGTTGAATGCAAGAGCAGTGGTTCAGCTGGGAGCAGCTGCTTTGTACCCAAAATATGTCGTTTCACGGGGGTGTTAAGACTGGCTGCTGCCAGCCAGGCAAGGGAGTGGCTGCAAAAACAGCGCTGGGCAGGGCTGAGCATCAGCGGGAGAGCTCCTGACATCAGCAACCTGACTAATACGGGACCTTTTCAAGGGGAATACCTTAAATTCAAAGATGCTCCCTCCTGTGCCGTGTTCCGCGGTGGGTGGAATTCTGGCAGCTGCTGAGGGGGTAGGGAAGGCGGTGGCTTATGTGTTTCTACAAGAGCACAGAAGTTATGTTGTGTTCTTCACCACAGCAGGATCAGAGACCTCACTCCATCTCTATTTTTCCCCCATAAAACACCTGCAAAAAGCCTGCAAAACTGCTCCGCAGGAGATAATTTAGAGCAAGGGAAAACAAAGGAGTCTCAGTAAGGGATTTCCTGCGTGTGATCAGCAACCCTTGTTGTACCAGAACTAGAGTTCTGGGAAATTTTAAGTGTTCAAGTGTTTAAAAAATTCAGTTTCAGGGCTGGATGTAATTGGTGTATAAAGGTTTGGATCAGCGGTAGAGTGGCCAGTTCATCTTTTGATGGGCGTATCACATATTCATATGGACTCTCACATGTAAGATGGAGAAAGGAAGAACCTTTCCATGAAGAAGTGAGTTCGATCCAGCTATTTTAATCCTGACTTGCTCTTGAATGTGAGAAACCTAAATATTGGAGTGTGTGTGTATGAACCATGTTTTCAAGAAGGGGTAAATGGTGAAGTAAGACTGAATGCAGCTTTGAGGGTTACAAATTCTTTCAAACCTGCATTAGAGCATTCTCAGAACTCCAGTCCCTCCTTTCCCTCTCTGTTTAATAGTAAACCACACAGTCCCCAGGGGCTGTGTGAGCATTTCCTGAGTGCCACATTTGGGTGCACGTTCAGTTTCTGCAGCAATACTGTGTTCACTTTGTATCCAGTCTCTGTTAGCCAAGAGAAAGCTCATTCCTACAGTGCTGTAGCCTTGCTGAGGACAAGTTTCAGACTGGGAAAAGGGAATATTTTGCTTCTGAATAACAAAAGTTTTTGGGAGCACGAGTCTTGTCCCTGGGGTAAATTACCTGCTGTTCCTGCTGAGAGTGCCCTCTTTGCAGGGGGGTTTCATAGCATGATAATGTTGTCACCTGAGGAGGGGTGAGACTCCGGATACACAAAGCTTTTCTTTAGGAACTGCGCAAGTCTGCATGCCAGCCAGCCGTCCTACCGACTGCAGGGCGGCTTCTTTTGGTAAAAGACATATTTTTCTGGTTTCTTTTCCTAAAGCAAACCTTGTGGCCGAAGGATCTTTTGGATGATGCAGAGCTTACGTGGGGCTTTTGGGCGCAGCTTTTTGGGCACGGTGTTTTCCCTTATTTCCGCGGAGAGGAGAGGCGGGAGCGGTCCAGCACCCGCGGGGTGTTTCCGGCTGCCCGCACCTGCCAGGAGCACAAGAAGGAGGAGCCGGGCAGCGTTCCCAGGCCAGAGCCACCGCCCCGTGGCGGCCTGAGCCGCACGGCGCTGCCCCGGCCATGGAGCGCGGCCCCCCGGCCAAGGGTGCCGGCGTGCGCTACAGCACCCAGCTGCAGGTGAGAGCGCACCTGGGCGCGGGGAGCTCCCACAGTGCCTGCCAGCCTTTTGCTGAGCTGCCTCGTCCTCTGCTCGCTCTGGTTGCTTCGAGCTTGGTGGGTTCAAGGTGGCTCTGGATCCCTCAGGAAGGGGGGGGATTCCACCTCACTCTTGGGTAAGGTCAGGAGAACCTGTTTGGGGGACATTGCTGAGCTTAGCAGAACAGAAAAAAAAAACAACCCAGCTTTGGGGAAGTGGAGATCTCCACCCTTCTGTGCCGGCTTTGGATGTTCTTGGTGTCAGCGCTGCCGTTGCTCCAGGGGTTTTGGTTTCAGCTTAAGCTGAGGGCATTGGGGTTGTGAGTAAAGGTTAACTCCGTGGTGGTGAGCTGTGTGTAGAGTCTGGCTCTGGGTTGTTTAGCAACAGATCCAACTCAACCTGTTCAAGCGTTGTAAGGGCAAATTTTAACCGAGGGCTGTGAGGCTTCATTAATTAACTGCTGCATTATCAGTGTGTTCTGAGACATGAGCGTGCTTCTTGTGTAGATCTTCCTGGCTGAGGGTCAGGCAGGGACGGCTGAGTTTGGGTTGCACCTCCAGAGCCTGTTCTGTACCACAGAGCTGTTCCAAAAACAGGGTTTTGGGTTAAAGCAGGACAGCAGCATTTCCCACCCCACCTGCAGGCTGTGTGGTGGCTGTCTACAAGGCCTGGATTTATAGTTATTATCTCGCAGCGACAAAGGAGCTGCTGGTTCTGACACTGATCAAAAAGCTGGCTTGCAGCAAGAAATTTTCCCTTGCCACGAGTCCCATTGTCCGGTGTGTGCCATGGCTGGGAGTGGGAAGGTGATGCTCTCACTGAAACAGTTCAGCTTAAGCTTCTTGTTCCTGGCCAGGTCAAGGTGACACTTGTGGGACATAATCTTCCCTGCCTGGTTTGTTTTCCTGGCAGAAGGTAGCTCTGTGCTCTGATTTGTCTTTATGCAGGACTGAGGGCTTGAGCGGATCCCTTCCCTGCTTCTGGATCAGTTTTCTCCCTCTGCCAGTTCAAGAGGGGCTGATCTGATTCAGAACAGCTTCCCTGAAGACAGTACCTTCCCTCCTGGCAGGAAACAACCCAAGGAGTTTGTCCCCTGTAGACTGTTGTTGGACTTGGCCCCTTATAAACATGAGAGTGGAGGAAATTAGTGGTTTTGCAATGTCTTGTGTCTCCTCCTGTGCTAGTAAAGCAGCTGTCATTGTTCTTGGGCTCAGGAGAAACTGCTGCTCTTCCTTGGAAAGGTGCAGAGTGTTTCCTTGGGGTAGTGGCTGGCAGGTGAGGTGCTGCTCAGGCCAGTTTGGCTGCTGTTGGTGCCAAAAGCAAACAGGGATAAGGAAGACACAATGAGAAAAGGGCTGAGGCCAGACCTTTGCTCAGCAAATGAAATGATACATAGTGATCACTCTGTAAAACCCTTGAGGGAGCAGCGAGAGTGTTTTGAGGGCCTGGTTGTGGGGAAGGTATCAGAGCAAAGGTTCTCCCCATGCTTGGGGTAGAATGTATTGTTTTCATCCAAAGGCCACCAGGGACAGACTGGGAAATAATGTCCAGCCATATCTGGGCCATGGACTGGGGCAGGGAGGGAGCAGCCAACAGGGATGGGTTTGGCAGACAGAGACTTTACTGGTTGGTGGTGTTCATGCCTTGCTGTTGGCTTCAGACATTGGAGACTCGTGGTCCTTATCCACCTCAGAACTGTAGGAATGAGTGAAGTGTCACAAGGATTGTGGAGGTCAAGGTCTGGGGCTCAGCTGCTTTGGTTAAGCTGCTGGAGGCAGTTCTGTTTTCCAGAGAATTCTGTCTGTACCAGGAAATATGTATGAGCGATTTAAATGAGCTGTTTGCATCTGTGGCATGTTTCTCAGCTGCTCTTGGGACATCACTGTGTTGTAAGGAGGAATTTCATGGCTCATAGCTACACAGATCAGGGCTGTAGGGTACCTTTATTCCCAACTTCTCCTCAAGAGCTGCTAAGACTTAAGTGTAAAATTCTCTGCTACCACAGACACACAGAAGCATGGTAGCTTTTTCTGAGCTGCTGTGATGCAGGACAGAGCTGCACTGATCAGCCTGGATGGGGCAGCAAGCCAAGCCTATGCTATCTCTGCAAACATTAGCATGAGTTTCTTCTGCAATAAACCTAAAGGAATTTGGTTTCTTGTATGACTCAGGGTGGTCACAAGACAATTAAATGCTGTGGATGGTTGAGCTCAAACTTAGCATGTGAAATAGGTGTGTGTGATCTGTCTCTTTCACTATTGCACCTGCCCTCTGTGCCTGGAAGATGCACAGTCTGGAGGACTCTGTCCTTGAGCTCTTGCCCCATATTCCCTTTTTAGTTTTGACGTCATCATTTTATAGCTTCATGGCCCATAATACAGAACTGAAGATGAAAAATAATGCACTGGCAAAGTTTCTTCAGTGCCTTCCTGCCCATGGTGGGGCAGCACGGCACGGATACGCCTTACGTAAGCTTCGCTCCCACGTGTGCTGTTTCCATGTATTTCTTTTTAAGAGTAAGAAGAGAAGTGAGGAGATGATTCTTATCAGATCTTTTTCCAGAGGAGTTGTTGGGGTTTGCTGCAAGAGTTGGTGCAGGAGTTGGTTTAAGGGTGGTATTGCTGTACTTGAACTACTTGGGTGAAGTGAGTTGCACATGCTGTTTACATTTGTTTTACTTTTTCTGGTGTGAAACAGGCTGTTTTCACTTATGCCAGCATTGCAAAGCTGGTATTGGCTTTCAGGGTGATCCAGGAATTCTCAGATTTTGAAAAGACAACTTTTCTGGCTCTTTTTGCCACAGAAGCACACCTTGTTGGTCTCCTGAGCTCTGAATGGGCTTGCTGGCTGTGTCCTGAGATTGTGGCTGAGTCAACAGGTTTCATTCCTCTCATTTCTCATGGGGTATTTGTTTTAGTTTTTATTGAACACCACCTGAGGCAGGTGTGGCTGGAAAAGGGGAGGTGGGAATTGCCTCTTGGTTACACAGGCTGAGATCTGCAAGTTGTAATTACTCTCAAGAGTCAAACCATGCAGTCCCATGACTCTGCTTCATCTCCAGCCTCCCTATGCCTCCTCCAGCCTGGCATTTTTTGGGTTCCTTTCCTTGGTTGTGTACATTGGTATCGGACAGATATGATTTTTTGCTGTGAGATTTGATTTGGTTGCACACCTGCTCTTACCTTGCATGATCTGGGCAGCTTTGGCCTTGAGCAGTCCTGTAGCACACCAGAAAAATCTGGAGTTGAGAAAGTCAAAGGAAGTAGGTGAATCTCATGTCTGGTGCTGGATAAATAAATTACGTGGTGGTCATAAGGGACAGGTGAAACTAATGGCCAGGAGCCCGGTCCTTCTGTGGGTCAGGGTCTTGTGAACAGGTGCAGACATCGAGGGAGAGATGGAGGAGCTGTTTTGGAGAAGAGGGGAACAGTGAGGGGGTTGGTGCCTGGAACACATCACCATCTTGGTGGAACTGCCAAACAAGGCAGAAACCAGCCTCTGTGGGGGATGCTGATCCTAGAGGGACCCCTGCTTTGGAAATATCATGCTGGATTATGTACTCCATGGCATATCCTTAGCCTTTCCATGACCCCCCACTACAGGAGGATCTCTCTGCTTTCCTGTAAGATCTCTGGTGCAGAGCTGGTTCCCACCACCCCCGTGTGCCAGCTGCATTTCCTGCTTACAGAATTAGTCACTTCTGCATCTGGTTTGTCCAGTTGGACAGAGCACAGTTACTGTCTAAAAATACATTGTGTGGCTTACAGAGGAGGAGTGGGAGGTCTACTCTTCCCAGGACTGAGCTCAGACTCTGCATGGAGGAGCAGGAGCCCTCCAAGTGCTCAATAAATCTATCTATGTGCACTTCTTTTCCAAGTTTCCTTGTGGAGTCAGTACTCCAGGGGAAACTGAGGCATGAGAGAACTGGGGCAGTGCCTGTCTGAACCTTTCCCTAGATTGGTTTTGCTGCCACAGCTGATGATGTGACCAGATCCCTCTGACCCTGTGTGGGGAGCCTGGCTGTACTAGCAAGGACTGAGTGAGGAGGAGCAAGAGGAAGTAACTGCTCCAGTGACTAAGGCAGACAGAATATCAAGGGAGGTTTTCTGTTAATAATGTTTATTGGAGCAGTTTCCTCGAGAAGGGTGACACAGTCAGACCTTGAGTCACTTGGGGCTAGAGATGGTTTCTGGAGGAGCCATGGACAAAGTGAGAGCAGGACATGTTCAGCTCCTCTCTGGTTTACAGCTGCCACTGTTCAGAGCACGCAAGGGAAATGGGCAGCAGCCATCAGCTAAAGGAGATGAACATTCCAGTTGTCTTTTTCTTGATTTGTGATCTTTGAGCCTGTCTTGCATGCGATTTTGTCTGGTTTCCGTCTAGCTCAAAGGATGATGACAGGGTATTTGTCCTGTCGAGATGGGAGCAAAGGGGATGTGGAGCACAGGGAATGAGAGGGGCAAAGGCTGAGCTGTACTCATGAGGCACAGGCAACTCTAGTCATCGGGTCAAATGGGTGTTTTTTGTGCAGGGAGGTTTCAGCTTCTTAGAGTTCAGGACATGGGGCCTCATCTGAGACATTCTGCCTGGCCTGATTCCTCATTCCAGCAGTGCTTGGGGGATGCTTCAGATTCTTCACTGGGTTTTGGGAAGAGTTTGCAGGAATGGCTTTGCTTACCCACACTGTGATAGGTGGGGGCTCTTCACACAAGTGTCTGTGTTGGCTGAGGAACATAATGGCATCCATAAGTTATGGGAATGGCAGAGGACGAGAGCTGGAATACAACACAGAGAGCAAGGAGGGAGGGAAACTTCTTTGGATCTTGTTTTCTATCTGCCTGTAGTCACAGGTAACTTCTGGCAAGTAACAGTGTCAGTGGCTGTATGTGTGTGCACCTTGTACTGGAGGAAAACCAAAAGTCACCTTCTCAGAAGTCCCTGCTCTCCTGTGTTGCTGCTGACTCAGCTTTGGAGCAAGAACAAACTGACAAAGGCATGCTGTAAACTCTCACAGGTTTAACATTTCTCATCCTTTTTTTTTTTTTTTTCCAAGGAAGGCAGAGAAATTGCCTAAAGAAAGAGCAGATGGTGAGTTTTCCTGCCTAATTTCCTTGCTTCCAGCAGCAGTGCACATGCCTGTGTGTGCTGAAGGCAGAGGGGAACTTTGTTTGCCTTCTGATTTAATCACAGCAATGATTTTCTCCCTGGGAGAGTTTTCTCTCTGCAAAGACACAATCTTTAGCTCAAAGGGGATGTTACAGTGCATCAGCCACATTGTTGTGCAATTCTGTACAGCAGGAGCTCCTGCTTGCCACTAAACCTTTTTTATTTTTCTGGCAGTTTGGTGAAACTGAAGCATAGGAATTCTGCAGAGGGCTGAAGGTCCCCACAGCTGAAGGGTTTTCTTATGGAAAATTGGTTTTCTTTGCAGGTCTTCCTTGCTGGCTCCAGGAAGTCTGGGGAAACTGATAGATCATTTAAGCCCCTTCTTGCCACAAGCTCCTGCAGATGTTAATAAAGAGTTAAATACTTTGCATTCTGCCAACAGCAGCAACGTCTTGGAGGTCCTGTGAGGGCTCAGCATTGTGAGCAGCCCTGTGGGAGGGAGAGAGGATGTGTTTGCAAGTCTTGTGACCCATTTCTTCTCTTTACCAACTTTGGGATGATTTATTACATGACTGGAAAACTGGTTGGTAGGAGCCAGATGGATGCTTGGAAGACAGTGTGTCAAACTCCATGTAGTCTCGACTTTGATTGAAGAGTTTCTTGATTTAGGATGTCTCTATGTATTTAAGCATTATTTTGTGTGCCATCTGTTTCAAAGTTTCCTTGGGTTGTATCTTAAGACTTTTCCTATATGATCATAAGCCAAAGAGGATTCAGAGCATTCCCCATGGGATTGTCCTCTGCAGCCCTGCTAGATCTGTTTATTTTGAAGTGGGTGTATTTTGGTGATGGAAACAGTTTTTTCTGTGTAGCGTTAGGCAGTAAAACTCAAAAATGAATGAAGGCTTCTTCCTTGAACCACCAGATTATAAACTGGGGGGATTCTGAGAGCAGCTGGTGTGAAAACCAGTGGGTTGTTCTGGTCTTGGTGGTCTTCTCCTGTTTGCAGAGGATTAAACTTACAGAGTCTGTGACAAAAACTTGGAGTAAGGTGCCTGCCACTTCCCTTTCTGTTGTGAAGGGCCCCAGGCAAATACCGCAAGAAGGAGAGGCTGCAGTGAGTTGTAGAGGGTGGGAGGAGAGCACAGGCATTGGGTGAGGAAAAGGACAAAAGAAGTGGGGGAATGGTTCAAGTGAGGGCTGGGCTTTCCTGCCAGGCGAGGCTGGGTAAAGATAAGATGAAGCACCTACTGGAAGTTCAGTGAGGAAATGCAGTGAGGATGGCTTGTTCCTTATGTCTGCACAGCAGGCTCAGAGCTCCCTCTGTTAGCAGGATCCCCTTTGCTAGCTGTTTTTCATAGAATCCCAGAGCGGTTTGGGTTGGAAGGGACCTTAAAGCCCATCCAGTCCCACCCCCTGCCATGGGCAGGGACATCTTCCACTAGACCACTCTGCTCCAAGCCCTGTCCAACCTGGCCTTGAACACTGCCAGGGATAAAGAAGCCACAGCTTCTCTGGGCAATCTGTGCCAAGGCCTCACTTACCCTCACGGGGAAGAACTTCTTTCCAGTGTCGCGTCTAATCCTGCTATCTTTGATTTCAAAGCCATTTCCTTGTGTCCTATCAAGCCATATCCCCCTTGTCCATATTTTTCCTGAATCTAGGGGCTTGTGACTTTTGCATCAATTAACTGAAGCTGTTGGAGTAGGTTTGTGTGAGCCCTGGGCTGAGAGAGGACAGGCAGGGTCTGGCCCTGTGTTTGTGGAGACAGTGTTACCCTTACAGAGCATGGGGCGTGTGGAAATACCGCAGATTTGTGCAAGTTGGCACTTTGTGCCGTGGTGTCCATGCTCAGGTTCCAGAGCCCAAGAAGCTGCTGAATGCCTGCTAAGGAGAAAATGGGAAGGTGGTGAGCAGAAAGGTGAGGGATCCTCCTGCTTTGGGCCTTTGCAGCAGGTGCAGTGCCCTTCCTGCCCAAGGGAGGCACAGATTGGAAGCAGATGTGGTGAGCTCTGCCCACACCACTGCCAGTGCTGGAAGGAGAGGAAGTGCTAGGGTGGGTGTGGATCCAGACCCCCACGATGTCCAACAGTACCAAGGATGCTGTGTGGGATCCTCTGAAAACATCTGGGTCTGCAGCTGTTCCAACCCACCCTCTCACCCCCCATCCCAGGTCAGAGGTGCAGATACACAAGCAGGGCAAGGATGGAGGAGCAGAACAGAGGTGAGAGAAAGTGAAACCTTGGGGCACCGATGGTTTTACAGCTGATACGGAGCTCAATGCTTCAACACATCTTCCACTTCCTCACCCAGCCCATTATGGGGTAGTGATGACAGCAAGAGCTGTGTCATTCCTCGTTCCTCTCTTGTCTTGTCCCAAGAGCATGGCTGCTCATGGGCTGTGGGGATGTTTTGTGTGGTCATCTTAGTTTTTTGGTTCATTTCTTTAAATGAGTGTTTGTGCTGCATGGGAAATTCCAAGCAGAAACACAGGTGTGCTGGTGGCCCAGGAGGCATGACAGAGAGCTGTAAATGTAAAGGAAGAGGAAGCAGCTTGATTTCTTCTTTTAGGGAAATGGTATTTATAGCATGAGCTCTGGGTGACATACGTGCACACAGCAAGCACTTTGTGGGGATGAATGTTTCTCTGCAGTTTCATCTGCTGAGGCAGGTCTTGGAGCTTGTGGGCTTGTGGCTTGCTGTGGTCACAGGAAGGTATGTGGACTTGCCCCTGAGTTTGCTTGAGCTCATGACCTTGTATTAGGCCCAAAAAGGAATTAGGTGTGTGCAGAAAAGCAAAGAAGAAACCTTCAGGGTTTGTCCTGCCATAGCTGTGGAACTGCCGATGCTGAGGTTTGCCCTCAGTGCTGCTGCATTCCTTGTCCCCAAACGTGCTTCAGGCTTCTCTGTGGCTGAACCTCCCCAAGCCAGGCTTTGGGAGCAGCCTTCCCATTGTCCTGCCTTCCCTTCTCTCACAGGACATGAACAACCTGGATGAAGGGGTGGAGTTCCTCCCTGCCATGAACTCCAAGAAGATGGAGAAGCGCGGCCCAAAGCGCCAGGTGGTCATCACCGTCCTGATCATTGTTTTTCTGCTTGTCTCCCTCACCACTGGCCTCCTGTTTTGGCACTTCAAATGTGAGTGTGACATCTGGTGGGTGGTGACATGTAGGGTGACATCCTGGGAAGATACCTATCCACATGGAAAAGCTTTGTTACCTGGTGTTGCTCACATATGCTCTCTCAAGCTTTGGAGACACCATTTCCACCTCCCTGTCCTAATTGCTGTCACTGGGGATCTGCTGTGACACCAGTCCCAGCCCTGACTGCCCTTCCTGACCCTGAGCTGTTCTTTTCCAGATAGGAACACACCCGTCCAGAAGGTTTTCAATGGCCACTTGCGGGTTCTGAACTGGGAATTCCTGGATGCCTATGAGAACTCCAGCTCTCCAGAATTCAGTATGCTGGCCAAGAAGGTGAAGAGCACGGTAAGAGGTTTCTTGCCTCCCCACTTCTTCAAGCAAGGAATTTTTCTCTTGCCCCATGGCCATGGGCATATGCCATGTAAGATTCCTTGGAGCTTTCTCTGCTTGCTGTGACACACTGGCTGGGAGCGGAGACCTTCCTTGGAGCTGGATCTTGACATCCCAGCTCCACCCCAGTGCCATGGCATCTCCCTGTGCCATAGGAGCTTCCAGTGCATGCCCCAGAATCACTGGATGAGTCAGGGCAAGGAAGTGAGGCAGAAGGGTGTCTGAAGGAGGCTGAGGCTGTGGCTGGTCTTGCCTCTTTGCTCAGACTTGGGGATTCACGTCCCCCAGGGAAGATTGGGGTGAGCTGCATCAGAACAATCTGTGATGGGCAGCTCTGGGCTCTGTGGGGTTCTCCACTCCTTCTTTCTTTGGCTCTGCAGATTCATGCACCCAGGGATGCCAAGTATGTGCCCTGGTTTTCCTTCACAGGCTTGAAGCTCTGTCTGTCTTTTAGCCTTTTCCTCACTTCTAAACATGCTGAACACCCCTTTTTAACCCTTTAAGGTGGAGGAGATCTACAAGAATCATGCTGATATTGGTCCTTACCACAAAGAGACAGTGATCACTGCCTTCAGGTAAGTGTTAGGCCACTGCCTGAACCCCATCCAGGATGCCAGGATATCACACCAGCTATTTACCCTTCTTCCCAGGATGCTGGGATGCAGTAGTCATCCTGAGTGACACAGGAATGGATGAACCATAAAAATTGACCTGAAAATGCATTTTGTTTTCTGCCAGATGTCTTGGAAAAATCAAGGTGTAGTGCATGAACTGCAGTGGGTGGTGCTTGTCAGTATTGAGAGACTCCCTGGGCTGGCAGGGGCCTTTGCTTTTTGCTTAACTTGTCATTGAAACTCTCCTTTCCTGTGGCCAGGCTCTAAAAATGGCTCGTCAAGTAGTCTGGCTCCTATTTCTAGTGGTACTTGAGTCCTCCCATATCTGTCCTTGCCCTGACGCCACAATTTCCCTTTCCACAGTGAAGGCAGTGTCATTGCCTACTACTGGTCAGAATTCCTTGTGCCCAAGTACCGGGAAGAGAGCCTGGACAGGGCAATGGCTGACAAGCAGAGCCTGGTGCAGAGGTGGAATCCCCGCCTGAGAAACCCCATGCTGAAGGTGGAGTCGGTCATTGCTTTCCGTGAGTATTGGTTCTGCTGTCCCTGGGCTTCTGCGTGGACTGGGTGGGATATTTCTCTGGAGAGAGATGGTGCTGGTCACAGCCCTCCCATGGGAAAGCCAGCCCTGAGGGTGGTGTAAGGACCGGGATATCACAGCACAGCTTAATGGGATGTACAGCCCGAAGGGGGATGCACAGACCTGCTCCCCTTTCCTGGAATGCTCTGTCTTCTCTTCTGAGTCCAAGGAAGAGGGACTGGGATGAGTTCTCCCTCTGCAGAGGAAAAGTTTATTCTCTCAGCTACCAGAGGCCATGCAAGAGGAGCCTCCCCTGCCAGTTTGTAGGGAGAGAGTCCACAAGCGAGGCCAGATCAATGGCAGTCCGAGGAGCAATCTCAGCTTTGTGCCCAGGGATTTCCCATAGCCCAGTGAGTGATGCCAGCTCTGTTTTCTCCTGCAGCTGTTGACCCCAGCATAGCTCACTCTGCCCGGGACAGTAAGTACAGTTCTTCTTCCATCTCAGTGGTCTCTTTAGGGTGGTGTTTCTCTTGCAGGATGGGGAAGGGTCTGGAGAAAGGTGCTCTGCATGCAAGGCAGACCCCACTGTGCTCCTTGGAGCTGGTTTGGGGTTGGACAGACTGTGGCACAGGCCTTGCTGTTATCCAGGAAGAGCCATCTGCCCTGTGATAGCCTGCAAGAATTATTCTCTGCATCCCAGGGAAAGGCAGGGCAAGACTTATTTGCCTTGTTAACTGTTCCCTACTCTCTGGGCAGACAGCTGCATGTTCTCTCTTCACGCCAAGGAAGGGAAAATCACCACTTTCACCACGCCGGGCTTCCCCAACAGCCCATACCCCAACAATGCCCTCTGCTACTGGGCATTGAGGGCAGATGCCGGCTCCAGCATCAGTCTCACCTTCAAGACCCTGGACCTGGAGCCATGCAGAGATGACAGTGACTATATCAAGGTGTATGACTCTCTGAGCCCTGTGGAGCCCCAAGCCTTGGTTAGGTGGGTGTACCTAATGGCACCAAGTTCAGAGTGATCCTGAGATGTCCTGCTCCTGCCAATGCTCAGAGCTGAGCTGTTCTGCTTGAGGTTCCCTGTACCTTATGAATTCTCTCCTTTGCTTCCTAGGCTTTGTGGGAATTATGCCCCCTCCTACAACCTGACCTTCCTGTCCTCCCAGAATGTCATGCTAGTCACGTTAGTTACCAACAAGGAGGGGCGATTCCCTGGCTTTAAGGCTGAGTTCTTCCAGCTCCCAAAGATGAAAGGTGAGCAAAGGCCTTGGCCTGTTTCCTTATCTCTCCCAGCCATGGGCTGAACAGGGAGGTGGCTGTGGCTGCTGTCAGTTTGTCAGGGATGTTTCCAGCACTGGAGCACCTGGAAGCAGGTCACCTCTTGGTGCTTGCCTTGCCTACAGTGTTCTTGGCTGCTTGGTAAAGATGTCCCCTGAGGGGGCAAAAGTGAGAATTATGTTGGGTTAGATATGCAGATGGATGTATATGATCTCCTGGGTTCTTTCAAGCCTTGGAGCAGAGCTTCTCTCTCCAAAGAGTGACTTAACCTTGTTAGAGACTGTTGCCTCTGCTTCCAATGACAGCCAGCTGAGGCTTGGAAAAACTACATCTAAATCTCTAACTTGTTACTACCTTTCTGCTTGTGTTTAGCCTGCGGTGGGACCCTGAAGGGAGACAGTGGCACCTTCACAACTCCCTATTACCCAGCACACTACCCCCCAGACACAGACTGTGTCTGGAACATTGAGGTGAGAAGGGCCCTCTCTTTCCCTTAACAAGTCTGTCAAATGATACTGGTTGTACAGGACATGGTACAAGGGAGCTTGCAGCAGCAGGGCCTCAGAGGCTCCAAGTCTGGCATGACTGAGGGAGCCTTTAGGAGCTGGGGGCAGAGACAGAAGAGGTTGTAAAAGGCCTGAAGCCCACAGCAGCCCATGAAAAATCCTGTAACTTCACACAAGAAGGATGTGGGCTGTGGGACAGTGAAATAATGCCTCCTCGGCCCCCCGGGCTCCTTGGCTAGCTCAGTCTCCCAGAGAGGCTTTGGAGGAATATTTCAGGGGCAGGGTAAAAGATACCAAAAGAGGCTCCCACCCCTGGAATTGTTCCAAGGCTTTTATTCTCGAAGGGTTCTAGGGGGGAAAGAGCAAGAACAAGGAAGAACAGCACTTTATCTAGTCTCCTCTCAGGAAAAGATAGCTGGACCTCAGCCAATTGGATCAAGAAAGGAAGAGTCAAACTGTATGGTTACAGGCTTTGGGGGTCCTGGGGAAATACCATTCCCCAGAGAAATACAACAGGACAGGCTGATTACTGGCTGTTGACCAGAGGTCTGGCTTCCACCCCTTTGTATGCCTGTTCCACTGGGGATTCTGGGGCCAAGGTGACTCAGTAACTTTTATGAAGGTGTTTCTTTTCCTGCTGGAAAACTGACCTCCTCTTTTCAGTTATCGTCTGTCCTCCCCCCAAGCACAACCCTCTTTCTGTGAAACTATTCCTCTTTCCTTGCTCCAGAAAGCAACATCCCATGGACTGTGCTTCCTTTTGCAGGTTCCCTCTAAAAAAAATGTGAAGGTGCGTTTCAACATGTTCTTTGTGCTGGAGCCCGGGATCCCAGTAAGCTCCTGCACCAAAGACTATGTGCAGATCAATGGCACGAGGTGGGTGTTGGGTGGCTGAACCCATGGAGGGGCTTTGTTTAGTTACACAGAACGTTATGTTTCCTTAATCTGCTATGGGAACAAGTGTGCTGGTTCTGTCAAGGCTGGAAGGAGGCAGGAGGTGCTCAGGATTGCCCCATGATGAGTGGGGAGCCCCATACTTGGTTCTGTGGTGTGCTGAAGCTGAACCCCCCTGCCAGATGGTGTGGAGCATCACAGCACACAGCTTATGTGTGGGAAGGCAGGAACATCTGGGGTGGGTTTGCTTGAACAAGCAGTTCTCCATTCTCAGGGCACTCATATCCTGTGATGCATTTCCTGATGCATTCCCCAGCCTGATATAAGCTGGGCCAGACAGAAAAATTGGTACCTCACAGGCAGGTGATTAATCCTGTTTCACAATGTTTTGGACAAGGAAGCTGATTCTGCCTCAGAGAGAGGGTTTTAAAGTCTGCAGTGCTGTTCATGTACATGATCCCACCCACCTGTGGTGAGATGGGATCCTGCACGAGTCCAGTGTATCTGAGATCAAACACATCACATCATGGGGCAGGTAGGGATGTGGAAGAACTTGTTCCTGATCATTCCTAAGGTCACAAGTTGGTGTTTACAACTGGCCCAAACCTTCTGCCAGCAGCAGAATTCAGACCCTGAGGCCCAGTAGTCTGTGCTGGGATCAGACCTGCTCCCTACTCTCCTGCCTCCTCAGATCCCAGGGTGTGGAGGGAAATCAGGGATAGAAAGAGGTTTTCTTGGTGCTGACCTCCAGCCCTTTGACTCCCCTTTGCTCTCTCCCTGCAGGTACTGTGGGGAGCGCTCCCAATTTGTGGTGGCCAGTACCACCAACAAAATCGAGCTCCGGTTCCACTCAGACCAATCCTACACAGACACAGGCTTCTCTGCAGAGTTCCTGTCCTACGACTCCAGTGACCGTGAGTTGACAGCCTGGGGCTGGGGTGGAGAAAGTGATTTCCCTGAGATCTGGAGCTCCTCTGTGCTTATAGTGCCCTGTAAACTGGGAGGCAGCCTTTTCCAGAAGAATAGCAGCATGCCTTGCTTTCCTGAAAACCTCCTGGCCTTCCTGCTGTGTTCTGCTGTAAGCAGGCATAGGGAACTCTGTGGAAGGGATGTAGAGGGGACACCAAGAGGGCTCATATGTGATTTTGTCCCTTTCCCCCTCTCAGCCTGCCCTGGCAAGTTCACTTGCAATACCGGCCGCTGCATCGACAGGAGCATGCGCTGTGACGGGTGGCTGGACTGCGTGGATGGCAGTGATGAGAGGTCCTGCAGTAAGTCCAGCCTTTGTTTCCCTTTGGCACAGCATGGGAAAGGCCATGTTGCCCCGGGGTGGTTAGGCTTGTTCTGGGTAATGTTACTCAGTGCTGGCTGGAACTAGCACTGCCACCTTCTTCCAGGCTGTAGTGAGACTCAGTGTACAGTTTGGGATCCCTTCTCAGCAAAGGAACTGTGGGTTCCTGCTAATACAGCTCTCTCCCAGTGGCATCACTCTCCCTTTCCAGTTCCTCCCAGCTGGGGATGTGTTTTTCTGTGTAATCCTGCTGGTTGTGGGTTTGGCTGAGCTGAGTGGTGTGGAAGGACATGTTTCATTACCCAACTAGGCAGGCTTTGCAGAGCTCATCTGGAAAACCCATGGGACACAAAGGAGTTGTTTCTTTGTGCAACAAGTTTTCCTCTTGGATTAGCAGAGCTGCCCTATAGTTAATGTTATTGTCCAGGGTCTGCAGTTTATTAGAGAGGACAAGATGCCCTGGTTTGGGAGGGCAGTTATCTGGGGAAGAGTGTGCTGCTGGCCCATGATCCTGGTTTCTCAGGTGCTTTCCCACTGCTTGCAGCAATTGCTTTGCTTTGGTATTGACCCTGGCTGTCCTGCTGTTGTGATGTCAGCCTCCACTGCTTCAGACACAACAGCTCCAAATGGCTTTGTTCTCTAGAAAAGTGGAAATACTCTGGATGTACTGTGTCATGTATTTATGTACATGTGCATGGTCCTGAGCTGATTGCTGTGGCTCCCAAGTGCTTGCACACCCTGGGAGAGCTGCCATGGAGTGCAGGCTGCTGGTGACTTCACAGGTGCTTTTGCAGGCCTCTCCTCTAATTTCTAGCATTGGAACAGCCTGCCCAGGGGAGTCGCCATCCCTGGAGGTGTCAAGGGAATGATTGGATGTGGCACTCAGTGCTCTGGTCTGGTTGACAAGGCGGTGATTGGTCTTGGGTTGGACTTGATGCTACTGGAGGTCTTTTCCAACCTAAATTATTCTGCAATTCTTACTCTGCTCTTCCAGCTTGTACCGAGCAGCAGTTCAAGTGCCAGAATGGCTGGTGCAAGCCCAAGTTCTGGGTCTGTGACAACGTGAACGACTGTGGCGACAACAGTGATGAGCTACAATGTAGTGAGTGACTCACCCTCCAGTCACAAAGGGCTGAGGGCTGAAGCGGGCATAGGGGGAAATGGGGGGTGATGGAGGTTCATGGGATGGAGGGAAGCAAGTGCCGTGCTGAAAATGAGCAGGCAAAAACCCCTAGGTTTGACGAGGATTCACCTGGTGCAGGTGAATGAGAACTCAGGGGAAAGAAGGATGAGCAGAGGTGTAGGAGTAGAAAGGGCTGAATAACCGAGTGGTGGTGTGCAGTTTGGGGAAGAGATTGGAGACACAGTATGTTGGAACTGCAGGGGCTTTACTTGTTTTGTGTGCTGAGGTACTGCAGGATTCATGGCCAGCCCTCAGGAGCTTCTCTCTGTCCCCAGGCTGTGCAGCTGACAGCTTCAAGTGTGACAATGGGAAGTGTGTCCCCAGCACACAGAAATGTGATGGCAAGGACGACTGTGGAGATGGGAGCGATGAAGGCGGCTGCAGCACAGGTGAGGGTGACTGGCATCAAACGCAGCCTCGGACGGAATTCCTTGGGGCTGGGCACCCTCGTGTGCGTGTGTTTGTACGGGGTGGAAATGCCCTGGGGGTGGGCAGAAGAGGTGAAGGTGATGTGACCTACCCAGAACTGGGGCTAACCCCTCTGCCTCCATCCTGCCTGCAGCGGGCCAGACCACAGTCCCCTGCAAGGAGTACACGTACAAGTGCCGCAGTGGGCGCTGCATCAGCAAACAGAACCCTGAGTGTGACGGGGAGCAGGACTGTGAGGACCATTCTGATGAGGACAACTGCAGTGAGTGCCTGAGGAATGGGGGACACGTGCATGGGATTCTGGGCTGGGCCTCTCAGAGAAACACCCCAGTGTGGCAGAGAGAGCCCTGGGATGTTTCTGTGCAGGAGCTTGATCTGGAAATATCCAAGCCACATTCTTTAGTGGTCTGTGGAGTGTCTATGTTGTTCAGGAGGGCTTAGATGGTAATACAGGGACTTAACTCCCCTTTACAGAGTTGGCCAGTAAAAGTTGTAGCTAATTTAGTATCTGTGCATAGAGCATCAGCCCTTCCTGACACAGGTAGCAGGGCACTTATGCTGTCCTGGAGGAACAGAAGGGAGGCATGGGATGGGAACAGGAGAAATCAAGCGCCCCTTCTCCTTCTCTGTCCTAGACTGTGGGCTCCGCTCCTACGTCAGGAAGTCACGGATCGTTGGTGGCCAGAACTCGGATGTGGGAGAATGGCCATGGCAGGTCAGCCTGCATGTTAAGGGCCAGGGCCACATCTGTGGGGCCTCGCTGGTGTCAGCAAGCTGGCTGGTGTCAGCAGCACACTGCTTCCTGCCACTGCAAGGCATCAGGTACTGGCCTCATATCTCTGTGCTTCCAGGTATTTCACAGAATAAACTGAGTTGGAAGAAATCCCCAAGGATCACTGAATCTGGCTCCTGGCCCTGCACAGCACCATCCCCAAGAGTCACACCATATGCCCAAGAGTATTGTCCAAATGCATCTTGAGCTTGGTCAGGCTTGGTGCTGTGACCACTGCCCTGGGGAGTCTGTTCCAGTACCTGACCACCCTCTGGGGAAAAGAGCCTTTTCCTGATACCCAAGTTAAACCTCCCCTGACTCAGCTTCAGGCTATTCCCTCTTGTCCTGTCACTGGACACCACAGAAGAGATATCAGAGTCTACCCCTCTTCTCTCCCTTACAAGGAAGTTGTAACTCAGTCTCCTCTTCTCCAGGCTGAACAGACCAAGTGCCCTAAGCTGCTCTTATACAGCTTCCTCTCAAGGCCCTTCACCATCTTCATTGCTCTTCTTTGGAAGCTCTCTAATAGTTTAATATTATTCTTACATTGTAGCGACCAGAGCCGCACAGGATATTCCAACACTGACTCTGAGAGGCATTCCACAAGGAAACTGTTTAAGGTAGTGAGTGGTGCTGTCTCCAAGGTGAGGTCTCACCCTGTGTTTCATGGTACCCATGCAGGTACTCAGACCCCAGCTTATGGACAGCCTATCTGGGACTAACTGATCAAGGTGACCGCAGTGGCCCCAATGTGCAAACCCACAAAATCAAGCGCATCATCTCCCACCCTTTCTTCAATGACTACACCTATGACTACGACATTGCTGTGCTAGAGCTGCAGAGCCCTGTCACCTTCACGGCTGTCGTCCAGCCCATCTGCCTGCCCGATGCCACCCACAACTTCCCTGTGGGCAAGGACCTGTGGGTGACCGGATGGGGAGCGACTGCAGAAGGAGGTGAGCGCTGGCATGCGATTTGGGGCTGCACTGATGTATTTTAAACAGGTTGCCAAGAGAAGCTGTGGCTGCCACATCTCTGGAAGCATTCCAGGCCATGTTGGACAGGGCTTGGAGCAACCTGGTCTAGTGGAAAGTGCCTTTACCTGTGGCAGGGGGTGGAATGAGACAGGCTTTAGTTCTCTTTGAACTCAAACCATTCTGGCATTCTGCAAGTCCATGATTTCTGTGTTTCTTGAGAGAATAAACAAGAAGCTGCTTAAAAATGTGGTTTTTACTTAAACTGCTCCTCCATCTTGACAGGCACGGGAGCCTCCATCCTGCAGAAGGCAGAGATCCGGCTCATCAACCAGACTGTGTGTAACCAGCTCCTGACGGACCAGCTGACACCACGCATGATGTGCGTGGGGATCCTGAGCGGTGGTGTGGATGCCTGCCAGGTAAGACCACCTGGATTTAGTGCTGGTTATTAGGCAGAGAGACAGGCCTTTACTCAGCCCTGCTCATTCTGGTACTTCCACTTATATTTACATTTTTAACATAAAACAAATCTATGGCAATCCTCCTGGATTCAGACAATGGACAGATTACAATGGCCACCAGCAGCAAGTTGTGTCGATGCGTGACTAAGATTCAAAAACTACAGCCCAAAACCACAAGATTTAGACTCCATCTCACAAGGTTGGATGTACAACCATACACTTCAATTTCTGGCTGTTATTCAGTCTTATTAGCAAGACAGGCTGCTTGACTGGTATTTTATAGCTCTTTGTTCTGGCACTGTGGCTCTTATTGCCATGCTTAAATATTTGTTTCAGGGAATGACCAAAAAATTGTAATGACAGCTGACTTAGATGGGGATTTACTGATTATTTCTTGCTCAGTTTTTGTGATTGATTTTAATACTGTGCACAAGGGTGATCTATAAGGTTGGTGCTTATGCTTCTGTGTGGTTCTGTGCAGGGAGACTCTGGGGGGCCCCTGGTCAGTGTGGAGCCCAGCAGTCGGATGTTCTTGGCCGGTGTGGTGAGCTGGGGTGATGGCTGTGCCCAGAGGAACAAACCTGGGGTGTACAGCCGGCTCACGAGCCTACGAGACTGGATCCAGGAGCACACAGGCCTCTAGGAATGGATCCCTTCCTGGACACCTCTTGGGTAGCGCTGGCTAGAGACACTTGGCAGTGCCAGCCATGCACAGCCTCTACTGTGAACTTCAACCCTCCCTCTACCTCGCTGCAAGTGCCTGGGACTCCATGTGCAACCAGAGCTGATGGTTTGGTTTAGCCCTTAATCTTAGAAATCCATGTTTGGATAAGTTTCTCTTGGGGGGTAAGCTAATGCAGCTCCCATGAACAATTTGAATGAGCCATCATTCAAGATTACATATAGTAATAAACTTTTTAAAAAATAAAATTAAAAAAAAAAAAAAAGACAAACACTTTGTGTTTAGAGGCAAACTGTTGGAGAAATTCAAAAACAAGATTTCAGCATATATTCTGTTGTGCATTTGTTTTCGAATAGCCGTCCATACCCCTTTCTCTGGTGTTGAGCCATAGGGAGGCTGAAGGGAGGTCTTTGGTTTTGGGGGGGATTCCCTTTGGGATCCCTCCCATGTCCCACACCATGGTCTCCTGTCCTCTGTTCAGCTCTGCTTCTGGCATGGCCAAGTCTAGGGCTGGGGGTCTGAAAGAGAGATGTTGGGCTGAAACACCATCATTCACCTTGAGGGAAGCCACAGGCAGAGCTCAAATGCTATCACTCACCCCAAAGAAAGCCATGGGCAGGGCTAAAACATGGCAGAGCTGCTGGCACACATGGAGACCCAGAGCCATTGGCATCACCTCATTGTGCCTTAACATCACACAGAGCTGAGCTGATGCAGCGTCTGCTGAACCCCAGGTGCCTGAAGTCACTGTGAAGAGCACAATGGCTGCACTGAATTCTTCCTGGGATACTCCCCACAAGGACAACATCAGTCAGCTGTGCACACCAGCCTTACGCCTATCTTACTTTTGTAAAGAAAAATGTGACTTGTGAATGTTCTTCCTTTATCCTCTGCAGTCTGTTCCTACCCCAGAAAAGCACACTGAGTTAGTCCCTTCCTCACCTGTAAATACATTGTTTTGTAAAACTCTCAGAACTGAGATGCTGCAATAAACTGGGATTTTTTTAATACTGTGTGTGGTTCTTCTTGAGCTTCTGTGCCAGTGTTCCTGAAACAGAAACCTGCAGCACAACTGCCCCAGTGCTTAGGGGGAAGCTGAGCCTCACCCAGTAAAACACTACTGCGATGCTGTCTTGGTTTGAAAGAAAGGTATCTGCTAGGGTGAGGCAGGGCCTCCCTAGGAATGGAGAATTCAAATCCCCTCCCTTCAAATTGTAACTTAGAAAATAAAGGGGCTTTTAGGCAGAGGTACGGAATAGGATAGGAATAACAGTTTGTGATGGTTTAGTGTTTACTATTATTCCATATATGACTAGGGGAACTCAAAAATGGTTGAGTCAAAAAGCAAAGCAGGCCCACCTTAAAATTACAAAAGAGAGTTTATTCATACACATTAAAATAATAAGGAATAAAAGAAAAGCAAATTAAAAACCTTCAAAACATTTTCCCTTCTCCCCCACAAATATTCACCTTCTTACTTACAACATAAAAAGACAAAACCTGTAACTTCAGTCAGGGTTACCATTTAAAAAGAATCTTCCATCCATTCCTTTAAAAAAAGTCTTTCTGCGTCTTATGGAGATTACACTTCTACAGATCCTACCTATGGCTGCTGCCTGATCACTGCACATAGGTCATAAACTGATTATTGGGGTATTAAGAAGGCCTCTTCTATCATCAAACTGCAAAATCTCCTTTTTCCCTAGGAGCGAAGGGTCTCACATCACTTCCAACTAGAGCCATGCATTCTCTGCCCAAAAACAGCACTTATATGTTACAGGAAAAGAAGGTCCATTCTCCATAAATACAGAAACGTTACAGCCATATGGGCTACTCCTTTTCTTCTCTCGAATAGTCTCTCATTTCCTTCTTCTCTGACTCCATTTCATGCTACACCTTTTTATGGTTCAATCACTTTGCCTTGTCTTCACTCTGGGGAAAAAGGTCAGTGCTTTGAAAAGTTAATCTGCTGGCAAGGAAACAGTTAAACATGCTTGGGCCTGCACTGATCACGAGAGACCCACGGGAGCTGTGAAGAATTCCAG
>WEIU01010121.1:255-10928 GCA_013389925.1 Aegithalos caudatus
ATACTTTCAGATTCGTGACTTATGCTGGGTAAAATTGTCTGAATTGAACCCTGTTCAGATCCAAGAATTTTTTTCAGTGATATTTTTATCTAGCATCAACTCAAATTGAATAGTGTGTTTTCAAAGTCTGGAAGAATTTTTGGTGTCAGTAAAAGATATATAAAGTAACTATGAAAAAACTACAATAATAGACTTAAATGAATGGTTGGGCTTCAAACCTTATCAGCAGAAATATTTTCCAAGATGAGTACAAGAATTAATAATTACATTAATAATTGCATAGGATAAGAAGTCAAATTTATACATACAAAAGAGTAGAAAATTTTATGGGAATACACAGTCATCATCATATAGATAAGCTAGCCCGGAGCACAACCAGCTGGACTCACAAGTAATTGTGGTGGATTAATCCCTGTAGGTAGCTAAGTCCCACACAGCCTCTCATGCACTCACTCCTCCGCAGCAGAATTAATAAAAGGTAGCAAAATTATTTTTACAGGAAATTTTCTAAATTTTATTTTAAAAATTAAAATTTGAATGTGAGATTTCTGAATAATATTTAAAAGTATAAAGTATTTCAGAAGTGTGTTTGCTATATAACATGCCAATGATAACTACAGCTAGTTTATTTGTGACATTCTTTACTTCAATGCAGCAGTAATTTTTTAAATTAGGCTGCTTGACTTGTGAAAGTAGGAAATTTTTCTCTAGAAAAGAGCAACAAAGTTTGAGAAGGGTCTGGCACACAAATCTTATGAGAACCGCCGACTCAGGGGGTAGAGTTTTACCCTGGAGAAAAGAAGACTCAGGGGAGATCTCATTGCTCCCTACAACTCCCTGAAAGGAGGTTGTAGTCAGGTGGGAGTTGGTCTCCTCTTTCAGGTAACAAGTGACGCAGTGAGAGGAAATGTCATTGTGTTGCACCATGGGAGTTTAGGCTAGATAATAGGCACAATTTCTTCATGGACAGGGTTATAAAACATTGGAACAGACTGCTCTTGGGGTTTTTTTGTAGAACATAATTTACATACTACAGTTATTAGAAAAATCATGGCTTAAAATGTCAAATTTTTCTATGCAAAAGTGTATGATATGTAATGATTAGTCCTTTTTGAGATATAATGATGAAATATTCAATATCAATTCAATATAAATTCAATATCAATTGCCTGATACCAATTGATTTGCACCTGCTTAGTGTAGGCCAAATATCAGTCAATCCTTGGAATGTATAAAATATAAAAATAACATAAAACCCCCAAATCCTATAAAAACAGCTAATAGTTTGTTGCTAATGTAATAGTGTCCTGCTTTCATCTGGGATAATTTCCCTTCAGTATCTGGTACTTGGCTGTGTTCCTGATTCAGTATGATAATAACATTGATAACATAGTGATGTCTCAGTTTAAAGGCATTTTTGTGTCTCACACTCTGCCAGTGAGGAGGTGCCAAAAAAGACTGGAAGCCATAATAGGTGATCTGAAATGGTCAGAGGGATATTCCACACCATAGGACATCGTGCTCAGTACAAAATGGGGGAGAGATACCGGGAAGAGATAATTATTGTTGGGTCAGGACAAGGTCTGGCATGAGTCATTGAGTGGTGAGCAACTGAATTGTGCATAATTTGTTTTTTCTTGGGTTTTCCTGGGTTCCAAGTTTTTCCTTTTATTACTATCATGATTATTATTTACTATTATTTTACCTTTTGTTCAATTATTAAACTGTTTTTGTCTCAACATCAACTTTTCTTTTGGTTCTCCTCCCCATTCCACCATGGTAGCAGGGGAGAGCAAGCAGCTGCATGGTGTTTAGTTTCCAGCTGAGCTTAAACCACAACAAAGAGCTATTACAAACAATAACAAAGTGTAAAGCAATATTCATTCCTGAATCTTTGTGCATCCTTCCTCTGCTTAAGTCCTGTGTGTTTAAGGTTTGGTTCCCTTTAAAGATCTCTAAAAGTATTTTGTTTTCTTTCTCTATTTTTGCTAATTTCCCCTTTTCAATGTAGTACATGGCAAAACGTACAAGTCAATGTCTGCAGAGGCAAAAATTATTTCAGTCTGTTTAAGAAATGAGTGAAATATCCAAGAAGAAAGAAGAAAATTTCTAATTTGTCTTTTAACCTCTGTTGGAGAAGTAACACCTAAAAAAAATCCTGTATATTTACTTCCTCAACAATCCTAACTAAACTGTGACTTGAATGGTAGCTTAAACTAGTTGCAGCTTAAATTTCAGCATTTGGTTTCTAAACATATACAAGCTAATAGAAGATTAATTTTAAGAAAATGGGAGAATGGGAATACTTCAGACTAGAAATGGGTAGAGATTATAGAATCAGCTCATAAGAGTGAAGGCACAGGGAGATTCTACTGGCATACAGATGTCCAGGTGTCCAGTAACCTTTACATTATCAGATGGTCCGGGTGAAAAACTCATTATCTTTAATTGTGTTTAAAGACAATCACCTATTCACTTATCTTTTAAAAATATCAAGTCCTGCAGGTAGTAAAAAGAAAATATCATCTTAAATGACATAATTAATGATGAAACTCCAAAAGCAATCTTCAAGTGTTTTAATGAATTTACAGAACTGATCCAGGCAGTGAAAAAAAAAGACAAAAAAAAAACCCACCAAAAATCTTGAAAGCTCTTATCCCTGCATTGGTAAAGCTATTAGGCAGTTACATTATTTTGATGCTCACACATTATTATTTAGAGAGGAAGGGTGCCCGGTCATGTAGGATAGGAGCCAATATATGAGTAAGTTTTGTAACATTCCAAAAGAAAGGCTGAACAGAATAAAATTCTGACTGTAAATGAGAAAAGGTCTTTGACAATATATTGAAATGAAAACACTAACAACTGTTTAATAAAAAGCTCACATTAAAAATTAATTAGGATATATTAAGACACAGAAATAAGGTAGCTTCGAAATAGAGGATATATGTCTGTCAGGTACTGCAAGTTAAAATAAAGGACTCATAAGGCAGTGTTTCTCCTATCCAATGTTTCTTTGTGTTGCAGGCAGTTCATTCTGACTTCTTCACCATCAACAAACTTTGAGTCACTGTTGCATTGGAATTAACTTCACTAAGTTCCAGGAGAAATCTTTAAAATAGTCTAAAGATCTGAATAACGAAAGACTGTGTGCTCCATTCAAGCCACCTACATGTCTCTCTGTAACAGTTTCTGTGCATTAGCAGTGTGAACTAACTTAATCATGAACTAAAATAACCACCCTACAGAATGAAAATATACCCTGGTTATGCTGAAGCCTGCCCTTACTCTTTGTTACATTCATGGTTGCCACGTTCAGTCTTTCAACAGAAATGCATCATTGGGGCTTTTTGGTTTTTTTGAATACGTTAGTTTCACAAACTGCTGTGTCTTCTTACTGACTGCCCATGCTTCTCACAGTATAAACATTTCCCTAACTGAACACGCTCAGTTATTTTCAGGGAAAATCTCCTCCTCCTGCATCATGATTCTTACGATACAGTGCATTGCTGCTATGCAAAAACAGCCTTCAATTCATACAGTAAGTTACTCACAAATAAAACAGATAACGTCTCTCATAGAGTGCTGGAGCATGCTTAACACATGTCAGCATCCCTGATACAATATAAATCACAACAGCCATAACCACTCTTCCTCTGAAAATGTAGCTGAAGAAATGGAAAGTATTCCTTTAATTTTGAATCTGATCATTAGACTATGTTCTTCAATAGTGAGTAGGGAACTTACAATCTAGGTCACTGAAAACTAAGGATAACAAAGGGACTTGACTTGTGATATCAGCTATTGAGGCATCAGAACTCTATTATAGTAAAGTTAGCATCATAGAAGAGATTATGTTTGATTTTACCCAATCAGTCAATTTTGGAACATTAAGGGATCAAATCCCTAAAATGAGCACATGACATGAAACAGAAAACTCTGTAAAAGATTACAGAAATTGATCTGTGATGAAGCACTTCAAATTTCCCAAGCAGAGGTCATCAGGTCCAGAGAGAATCTACTGAAAAAGAAAAAATAATCTGACACAGAGAACAGGACCGAGAAGGAAGAGCTGAGAGATAAAGGCAAGGGAACTGAATATCATTCAGATCACATACAAAAGGCTTTGCACATTATATTAGTAAGTAGATCATCTGTAATACATAGAAAAAACTGTGAGAATGTAATTAATTAAATAATATTTATTGTAAGAATCTCCAAAAAGCAAGGTGATGATTTTTGCTCCAAAAAGCAAATTCTCCAAAAAGAATGTGATGATGTTTTTTCTATTCATGTTATAAATGGAAGTCTCTGGTTGCTGAGTTAAACTTTGTTGATTCTTAGATGGCTTCCACATTCTTTAGTGTCATACGGTTCCAGCATACAGTCTCACAGTACAGGGAACTAGTCTGCAGCCACCTCCTTGAATGGATTTGTCTTGAATGGATTACTGCTCACAGAATGCTGTTTAAAATGGCATTATGGTATTACAGTAAAATAACAAAAGCTTTGGCCCTAAACCAAGCATGATTAATAGTAACCTCAAAGTGTCTTTATGGGCAGATGTGCTATATTTTTGTGGTTTTTTTTTTTTTTTTTTTTTGGTTTTTTTTTTTTTTTTTTTTTTTTTTTTTTTTTTTTTTTTTTTTTGTTTTTTTTTTTTTTTTTTTTTTTTTTTTTTTTTTTTTTTTTGGTTTTTTTTTTTTTTTTTGTTTTTGTTTTTGTTTTTGTTTTTTTCCTATATCTTACTTTATCATATAAGAATTATTTAGGCATTTATCTATCACTTACGTTAACTATGTACCCAGCCCATCACAGCTGGTCATTCACTATTAACACCTAGATAGAAGTACAGTCAAAAAATCTTAAGAACTACCTAACTTGCCACTTCATCTCACATGGAGAACAGCACAGCAGAATGTATATAATAAATTTTATAAAGGTGAATTATTTGTTGGAGAAGCCATGAATATAGCACCTTCATAAAAACAAAATAAACAAAAGAAATAAACTTGAACTCCTATGCACAAAAATATCAGAAATACTGAAAACCCACAGATTAGTGAAGGCAAATAGGCAAATCTTAGGGACAGCAGTGATGTGCTTTTCTGCTTGCTAAAGAAATTTAGCTGCTTGAGAAAAGAATCTGAGCATATTACCATGTAAAAATTCACATTGATGAAAGGGTGGGTCTAAGAAAATGGAAATGGGGAGTCCAATCCTGAGACTGTAGAGGTAACACAGAACAACTTTATCCTGATGGCTTCAAGCAGCAGATTCTTCCTCAAAAATGACAGAACATTTGGACAGTCAGAAAAACTGAATGTGTATGTGTTTATAAAAATATTAAAAAGGTAGTATTATTTTATGAAACAGATCACAAATATCTATCATCAAAGGGATAGGTAAAAGACATAGCTCCATTCCTGAAAATGTGTCTTTATGGCCTGTTTTGAAATGAAAATGTTTAAAATGGTTATTATTACAGCTCCTGTATATAGCATAAGCTACAGTTCAGGCATAAAGACATGAACTGAGGAAAATCTCTGGCCAGCTCCTTACTCAAGTATAATTAGTGAAGCACTTGTTTTGCATAATTTAAAATAAGTGGTGTCATTTGCATTAATTTAGACCACAGAAGGCATAATCAAACTTACTTAGCATATATAAAGTATGCCATATTCCTTCAAAATCTTTAAATCGTGCAATGGTTTGGGCTGGAAGGGATCTTAAAGATCATTTAGTTTAAACACTCCTGCCATGGGCAGGGACATGTTTCACTAGACCTGATTGCTCAGAACCTTATGCAATCTGGCCATGAACAACCCCAAGGACTGCACATCCAACTCCTCTGGGCAACCTACTGCAGTGCTTCTCCACTCTCACAGTAACAAATTTCTTCCCAATATCTTATCTAAACCTAACCTCAATTTTATTCATTACCCCTTTTCATGTCACTACATGCTCTTGTAGGCTTCATGTTAAGGGTGAACAAAGTCACAAATAGTTCATTCCAAAGCCTTCTCTTTTCCAGGGTGAACAAACTCTTTTCTCTAAGCCTTTCCTCTTAGGTGAGATGCCCTATCCATCTAATCCTCTTAGTTTTCCTTTTCTGGACTCGCTCCAACATGTCTTTTTTGTGATGAGAACCCCAGAACCAGACACAGTAGTCCAGGTGGGGTGTCATCAGAGTGGAGCAGAGGGGCAGAATCCCCTCCCACAACCTGCTGGCCACTCTGCTTTTGATGCAGCCCAGGATAGGGTTGGCTTTGGGGGCTGCAGGCACACATTATTGGCTCATATTCAGCCTCTCATCCAGCAGCAGGGCTGCTCTTGATCTGGTCATCCTCAGTCTGTATTGATACTGCGGGTTGCTCTGACCCAGGTGCAGAACCTTGCAGTAAAGAGCAGTGGGCGATTACATTTTTCACTAATCACCATCCTTTAATTGCACATACTGTCAGGTACAGGCTTCTCAAGGAAAGGGAAACCAGCAGCCAAGGGTGCCAGCAAGCCAAGCAAGAAAGAGGCCTCGCCTGTAAGGAGGCAGGATGTGAGCCAGCAAGTCAGGGTCAAGATCAAATTAAGGAAAACGTAACAGGTCAGCTATACTCCAGTGGCCATCCAACAGGTCATTAGTTATGAGCAGTTAGTTATGAGCATTTCTAATTCATCTTGAAGCAGGATCAAGACCAATTAGAAAGTCACATCAACAGCTCAAGATCAGTTATATACGAGGCTGCATGCAGACACAACTGCAGTGACTGTGACAATTGCCAAAGCTGGCTGAAACCTGTCAGTGGGTCACATGAAAGGCTTGGACTTCCAAAATTATCTTTTCTAAAAACGTTATTGAATGTTATAACCGGTAATGTAAAAAGAAGGCATAGAAGTTGAACACATTGATGCTAGAAAGCAAATGTTTCATCAACACAGAATATTATTAGGGTTCTGTAAGAACAGAATAACTACAAAGATAAATTAGTAGAAGTGGCAGTAAGTTAGACATTGATAAGATAAAGAAACTGATGAAAACACAACAACAAAGTAGCAAAATGAAGTTTAAAACATGCTGGAAACTAATTGGGGAAGAGAAGGCGAGATGAGAAAAGACTTATTTCTTTTGAAGAATTTTGTGGGTACAAAAGGAAACGAGTGAAATTATCTGCAGTGAAATTTACCCTAAAAAAATAAGTTGTCTCTAAATGTTAGAGGAAGAAAGTCCAATAACAGTAGCAGGTGAAGCAAGACTAATTATTTTTAAAATAGATTTTGAAAGGTAACATTTCCTAATCTCCAAGAACAAAGAGGTCACAAAATAATTTCCATTCCTACACAATTATTAAGTGTAAATAAATAATACATAGGGCACAGATGTACATATGTTAGAACATTTTTTCTGCAGATATTTACTCCTACTAAATATCTCCTAGATGGCAATTTTTTCATAAAACTGCTTATCATATTTTAATGATTTCATATATTGTTATGATTGCTTTTATATTTAAAGTCTGATTTTTTTCATAACTTGCAAACATAGTATTTAGGGTGTTTTCTATGAAACTTAGACATTTTCTATTGATTTAGGTGAGGTTTGGATCTTCTGGAAATTTTGATTTGTGTAAGTTATAGTTAGAAGACTTATGCAATAAGTTACTATGAATACAAATCTCAGGTTTTACATGCAGAGATGGAATTTTAAATGTGTCATTCATAGTATGAAATAGTGTTTTTGATAAATTATACAATGTAAAAAAATCTTGCCTTTCATTTCATCAGTTTGAAAAAGAGGAAAAGCACTTTACATATTGTCACTATATTTATATATTTCCAGATTCCTATAAGTCTTCTTTTATTCTATTTTTTTAAAATTTTATTTCTAAACACAAATTGAGTTTTACCATCCTCACTGAAATGAAACCACAACATTAAATCAATTTTGAACCCTAACCTTGGTAGACTATGAGAATCTTCCACTATTAATTCATAAGCTTGAGTGACTCCAAAACATGTTTTTCCATTTTAATAGAAACTAATTGCATAAAAGGTGTACTAAGTTTTGGAAACAAAAAGCAGTTTGCAACAGAAGAAAAACCCATTCAGTATGTATTAATCCTATTCAGTTGCGTATGGTCACAAAGCATGTCTCCAACTTATCCTTCAGTAAATTTTTATTCTGTAAGACATGGAAGAAAAGGAAAAAGGTTTAAGGATCTTTGTGAATTCTCTTGTGAATCAATATTGTTCTGTTTCTTGTATTATTTATCCACCCTTTAATTGGTTTCAACTCCCTAGACAGCAAGGTCCTGTGATAAACTGTAAAATATTTGGGTTATATCTTTCCTCTCCACCACCCCCTTCCTGTTATTAAGAGCTTTGAAGATTTATAGGTAGAATATCTGTCAGAATTCAGTCAGTGTTTGAGTTCCTGCATTAGTCAAAATCTGCATTTTTCATTGTGAGGCTGAAACTGCATTGCTACATGCTTTTAAAAACACTAAAAAAGGTAACTACTTATATAAATGAAGTGAAGCAGTGTAATGCTTCTGCAAGCTACTTAACAGCAGGAAGCTTCATTTTTGAACCACTGTTACTAAAGAGAGAGATATGCCTTATTTATTGTTATTTTTTCATCCGATAAAAGAGTTTAGATCTTTCTGCATTTACTTGACATGACCCAAAGTTTTTAAACAAAAATATAAAAATATTTAATTGTGCTGGTGGACTTTTAGGAATTGTAACATCTAAAATAGGGAAAAAAATATAACAAAACAACAAAACAAAACAAACAAACAAACAAAAAACTGGGAAAATTTTTACATCATGCTCAAGCATAGATTACTCTGTAAGTAGCATTATCCTGTTGAATTACATCATGTCATGTTGCTTTTATTTGATTTGCCCCATCTTTATCTTCTCTAATGTTGGCATTATTTGTTAGTATGCATAGCAGTTCTTAAAATTCTGTGCCAAAATTTTAGTTGAACATGCAAATGAACTGTATGTCTGCCATAACATTTTCCTCTAGGGTACCTTTGAATGAAACAAGCCAAAAATATCTTGTTCATTTTTGCTAGGAAAAAAATCAAACCGAAAGGAATAGTTTATATGTGCATTTCCACTGCTTAAAGAAAGAAAATACAAAATGTGCAGTCCAATATTTGGTTTTGGGTATACACCTTGGGGAAATGTCTTTTAAATTTGTAAAATGCTTGCTTTAGTTATTTTGCAATATAGAGTTTATTTTGATCTAAGGCATGTAATACAATGATACATGCCTTTCTTACTCTAATGATGTTAAATTTTGTTAGAATTTTTAATCAGTCTTTGGTATGTTATCTCCTAATATTTTTCCCTAATATTTGCCAATTCTTGATAAAACAAGTAATTAGAAATACTGGGTTGATTTCTTTAGTGTATTATATTCCCAAATATATAACTAAACCAATAAATATATGTTATTATTATTATTATTACTACTATTATTATTATTATTATTATTATTATTGTTAAACATTCTGCCAACACACAGGCTCTAATATCCAATAGCATTTCTAGTTTTGCATTTCCATATTTATTCTCTGAGGTGTACCACACTCCCTTATTGAACTGGGCAGTCAGTTGCTCCCCCTGTTTGTCCAAGATAGCCTACAGGCTGACGTAAAAAGTACTGCAGTGAGAGAGAGGCAGGTGAAATGTTAGAAGAGTAAGAGATCCAGGAAACTGGGGGAAAGGAGGGAAAAGAAATTATTTTGAAAAATAAAACCTTTTTGAAAGATAAGAAAATAAATAATCTGTTTAACAAGAGAATGAAGCCATATCCTCTAAGGACAAAGTGCTATAATATGACACATACAGTACAATAAAGGCCAAACAAGATATTTGTCATAGACTTTTTCTGCATCAAGTCCTAACTCAATCTTTCAGCACAAACCAGGCAAGAAATCTATATGACAAACAGCACCAGAGGTAACTGTAAATTGTCCAAGCTCTTGATGGAGAAACAGAAAGCTCTAGTACATTTTGCTCGGGAAAAAAAAGAAAAAAAAAAACAAACAAGAAAACAAACAAAAAGTGCCTAACATTTTCAATGAACACTGTATGTCATTATTTATCTTCATTAAGAGCACTCAGGTGTAGAAAGTTATGTGGGGACACATATCCTCTGAGGAGCCCTGGCTGGCAACAAATATGTGATGGGAGGTTGTAGACTAATTAACCTTTATTGTTAATTGTACACAGGAAGAAAATCATATTCATACAGAAGACCTTAAAAGATAAAACTTCTGGAAAAAGAGTATTAGAATGACAAGCTTCTAACGTGTCAATGTATCACAGGGCATTCAAAGCATTTAGATAGACCTAAAAATGCTTTTGAATGCAAATATTGGTTCCCTTTGCCCACACTCCAGCTTGACCTGAAACTCCCAGCAGAACAGAGTAACTGCTGTTTTATCACAATACATAATGCAGGCTACTGTACTTGTCTCTCATCAGGGATTACTAGATTCATGTATGATAACACACTGAGGAAATCTATGCAGTTCTCCATCCAGCAAGAGCAAGGAAGAATAAGCTTTATTTACCTTACAGAAAACCACATGAACATACACACAACATATTTAGAATATAGTTTTAAAGTTCTGGGTTTTTTTTTTTTTTTGTTTTTGTTT
>WEIU01010121.1:17282-27783 GCA_013389925.1 Aegithalos caudatus
TTTTTTTTTTTTTTTACTTTGCATGACAGACCACTAAATTTCAAAAGCCTACCTAAATATTTTCCTTCTACAATTAGTAATCCAGTGAATAGATCTTCTCTTCTCAATAATAATTGACACAAAGATTTTGGCATCAAAGTGTAAGACTTTAATTTCTTGTCTTACCTACAGCAATCTAACTCTCTCTGCACATTCAGATGTATTTTAATACAGTAACTGTTTTGGATATCTCCTCTAAGGTTCATCTTTATTTCTTCAAGTAGTATCCACCATGGAGACAGGAAAGATCTTCACAGTTTAATTCTTATGTCCTTTGATCCTGTAAGCCTGAATGATCCCTTGTGCATGTCTGTCAAATCACCAAGACTGAATCTGGTATCCCATCTTTTCCACTGAATGAAAGGCTATTGCACTAACTAAAAATTTGCACAGTACTCAGTATCACTTTTTGATTTTAATGAGATTTTGAGAATAAATTGAAGAAGAAGGAACCAGATTGATAGCTTCAAAAATATCCATTCTGATGGTACCATTCCAGCCATGAAATTGAAGATTTTGAAATTCATGAAAAAGTATTAATTCTCCAGCTTTTCCCATGAGCCCTCTAATTGGTTAATAGTTCTGCTGCTTTATTAATAGTACCTTGCAGTCTAATATTTTGTTTAGGCATTTGAGACACAAAAAAGGGTCTGATTTTTTTTAGCAGTGGGTAACACCTCCAAGTTGCCACTCCACCTGCAAACAAATAATCTTATATTCTTTTGAATAAATCTGTGCTGCACATGAAATTGTATCCTAGTGCCATACTTCTTGAAAAGACAAAATTAATAAAGTAGTTAATATTAATAAGGATATTCAAAATGCTGAAATGCACAATGGATGACCCCTAATATTTTCTGCTGTTGTAGGAAAAACTCTGCCCTTAAGCTTGAAAGCAATAGTTCCTTAAGCTGTTCAAAACTAATTTTTGCCAGCAGCGTCAACATGTCCTTAGTATATTAGGGAACAAATGATAGGCTTTGAAAGAAGTGATATAATACAATTAAAATTCAAGATGTTGTAGGAGATATTTTAAGAAGTAAATGGCCATACTTGGAGAGCCTTTCATTATGAGGTCCATTTTTTTTTTTTGCTAGTGCTTTGAATCCTTCAAATTATTTATTTTAAATGGAGATAACTGATCTTTAGAAAACTTATTTACTTCTGTTGGTTTTGAAGGTCAAAAGCCAGAATCATAGATAATAATAAAATACAAGATTTTTTTTTTCCCATAGCATTGAAGAGTGCTCTTGTTTTTATCAATGGCCTCTTCAGCCTTGGCCCATAATGACTGTGAATCATTATAATCAATAGACTGAAAAAGCCTTAATGATTTTTACAACAAAATATAATTAGCTATGTGGTTTTAGAGGCATGAAAAATATTCTGTTGAAACTAATTTTCATACATGCAAAAAAATGTCATTTCCTATTTCTTAACTTTATAAAAGTTTCTTAATTCTTTATGCATATGTTTTTATTTAAATAGTATACAAATACACTGTCTCTTCCAAAAGAGCAGCATAAAGTAGTATTTTCCATTTTGCCTCATTTCTTGCTTCCTCTATCTATTTATTGAATTCTTCACAAAAAGTACAGCGCATGATATTTGTTGTTTCACAGACCAATTACCGTTGGGGTATTTTTGGTTTTTACATCTCCATTTTCCACTTTTTTTCAATGGTATACCAGGAGGACTAGACACTCTTCTAAGTGGAAATATAATATATCCTCTTAATTAGTCTGAAATTAATTGTACATATTGGTCTTCCAACATTATGTGAGAAAACAAATTTCTCTCAGTTCAACAACTTCAACAATAATAATTTTGGAGCTTTTTTACATACAATAAATAAGTGAGCCTCTACACAGACTAGATCATGTGTACATCTATAAATGAAATGTTACATACATATATATGGATTTGTTTAGATAAGGCTACTTGTTAAGAAACAATACATGTTATTCAGAGAAGATTTTTCATATGCTCTAAAATCTGGTTTTATATATGATGAAAAAATATATATCCATGTCTTTAGGTTCAAAAAATTAAAAAGAAAAAATAATGAAAGAAATAACTAGAGAACTTTCTCAAGTGCAGAACATGAGTAATATAATCAATATTATTTGACAAATCTAATGGAGAACTTTTAATTTCATGTATTTCTTGCAAATGGAAAAAGGCACTGACTACAAAAAAGTCATTCCAAGACTTCCTACAAACACAGGCTGTCAGGTTTCTATAGCATTAGGAAAACAAAAAAAATAAACAAAACAAAAAACAAAATAAAACAAAACAAAAAAAAACCAAACAAAACAAACAAACAAACAAAAAAACCTATAGATAATCTGTGATCAAAGTTGTTTTCAAATTGACAGGAAGAATATGAATGCATATGTTACTGGAATTATTTCATGTGAATCATTTGTTTGGTGCATAGCATCATTAAATTACTATTATATTAACATAATATAGAATTGTCTTTAATAATGTTTCTGCATGTTACAATAGGTACTTAGAGAATGAGGTAGAAAGTAGTCAGAAACATAATTAGGTCATTATAACCCAACCCTCTCCTTCCCCCACCCCAATTAATTTGGCTTTCTCATTTATGAGAACTTATATTTTTATGTTCTCATTTATGAAACAACTGCTCTTCCATAGTTTGTATGTGCTTTGTTTTGTCTTTTTGGTTTGATCTGTTTTCTTTTACTTTTTCACAATATAGTCTCTGTGTAAGATCCAAGCAATTATTACATAACACTCAGTCTCAGTAAACTTTGCAAGACTTCTTTTAAATACCTATTAAAATATTCAGAAGAAATTTTTGTTCTTCTAAGTATTGTTTGTAACAATTCAATGTAAATTATTCTTTTTTTGTTTTTTTTTAAGATGATGATGGAGTTGTAAAAACTGGACTATTTCTTTGAGTGACAGACGATACAATTCCAATGGAGGTTTATCTTATTTTTTAAATGTCAACACCAACATATAAAATTATGGAATTTGAAAGAATTTTAATTTATAGCACCTCAAAATATCCACATTGAGATGTTTTGGACATTATTTTTAATCATTCTTCCTTTTTATGCAGTTTTGCTACCTGCAAAATATTCAGAGGTAATCAAATTACATCACAATCTAAGATTCTTGATTTTATTCTGAGTTTCCCTTTGAATTATTGGAATGGCCTACATGTAAATTGGCATAGACCTATTCATTTCTACATTTCAATTTGGTAAGGGTCAAAGCTTATTTAATTTGCTTCTTTGAACCACATAATTGATTTCACAAATCAACAGAAATACATATGACTAAATGTGAATATTACAGATCTAAGTAATTTTAAAATTATACAATTAGGCTATAGTTTATTACAGATGGGAAATAATACACCAAAATAATTATTTAATTTCTTCACTTGTTAGTGAAGAATTCACAAATGGCAATGGAAACAAGTATTCTACAAACCCATTGTTCCATCCTCCCTCTTAATCACTTAAAACACTATTGATTAAAGAAGTTGTTGTAGAAATCATCTTAATAAAGTTTTAATAAACATTTAGGTAACATTAGTAATATTTAAACATGTGAAAATCGTTACAATAAATGGAAGAGCTAATTCTAAATAACCACAGTCCTACTTTAATTTAATGCACAGGTGAGGATATATTGCAGATATCTTTAGATGAGTAGGACCATATATATACACATTCACAGAGAATGATCTGCAAGGATATCTAACCTTAAAAAGCATGTAAGTAGCTACAGGATATGGCTGGCAGATGGAAATTTAAAATCTTCTGTTCTTTATTGCAGGAATCACCTATGATTCTTCAGCACTCTAGTACAACACGAATTGCTCAGCTGTGATTTGGATGAAAAATCCCAAAGATAATGAAGTGAAAGATGTCTAAAAATAGTGCTGTAATCATCTGGATGGATTTGGGATGTTGTGGCAGAATGCATTGGATTTTTCTTTCTGATTCTTTGGAAGGTAGGTTATCTGGTGACTTCTTAACTTCGAAGGAGGACAGTACAGACCTTATCTACACTGTTGACTGATGACAGTGTAAACAGAACTGAACTCTTTGGTTATGCTTTAATATTCAAAATAGCTCTAATAATTACATTTTTTTTTCCCCAGAAGATAACCTTTCATCCACCCAGAGATTAGTTAGTGTTTTTTTTCTCCTCCTCCTTGATCAAGCCACTTTAGTAGCTGAAGAAAATGTGTTTAAATTCATTTCAATTATTAGACATAAATTTGTGTAGTAAAAAACCAAAGTGCTTACAATAGATCTTCCCAGATAATATAATTTGATTCTGCATTTTCAACTGATTCTAACCCTTATACTTCAAAACTTCTCAATAGCCAAATCAAAATTGTTAATAAATTACTATTAAAATTTCACAGCTCTTACAGAGATGAGAAAATATGTTCATAGGATGATTTATTTTTACATACCAAACTTTCATGCACCTTTCTTCATCCATTCTTTCTCCTACACATAAAGAAACAATGAAAAATAATAGCATTTCTACATCAGCAAATTATTGCTTTTATCTGAAAAGATTTTTATGATATTATACCAGGTTTTCTCAGTAAAAGAGGGATGACAAGAATAATGTATTTGGTTTTATTGATGGTTTTTATATATGAAACAATTACTTGAAGCCTCTGATATACTGTGTTACCACATAATAGCTGTTTCTACATTCCACATTTAGGTCTTTTTTTTTACAAAAGTAAGCTATCATAAAATGAATATAGGAAAAGAAGAAAAAAATTAGAATGCTAATGATCTAGGATCTTGATGACATCATCTAAAATGGAGGAAATATTTGTTGAAAATACAGCCTAACTTCTGTGATATTGCCATTATTTTAGATATGTTTGTATCCATTGCATCTGATAGAAGAATCTTTTGAAGTGTGAAGTTGATCTATTTAATTGGTTTCATTGTTTTATTGGTTTTGACTGTGGCAGGGCCTTCTGAAGTAATTTTAAAGATTCCAGGTGGGGGAATAAGAAGGAAACTCTATATCTGCCTAAATATGTCAAATTAGAAAAGGAACAGATGAAGAAGTATCATCCAATTTCTAAAATGAGCTCTGTACTTTAAGATATCAGTTTTTCTCTGTACATTTAAGGACACACTAACAAATAATGCCCTGACTCCTGTCTCTTTCAATGCAAAGACATGAATAAAATTTCAGAGTATAAGAAAGTAGACAGAATTTTTTTCATTCTGCCACCTTTTTTTTTTCTCCTTACCCAAAACCCTCAGTGGCTACATTTGAGGATAATAACACTTCAATAACACTGAAAGTGCATTTTTAAACTAAGGTGTAATTTATGATACATTTCAAAGAACAGCTACTGACACCTGGACACAGTTCCAGTGCTGACACCAGTGCAATTGAAAGACACTGAACTATCACACATGTTGTTTCTTTTTGAGTAGTGATTATTAGAAGATCATCTGAATTTCAGGGAACTTCTTGAAATGACGTGTCCTAATAAAATTCTCTTCTTTAATAAAACAGATTTCACTCTTTCAAGGTATGTCTGAGGTATTGTTGAGTATTTAATTACTAACATTCGGCAATATATTTGCATTCAAAACTGCATTTAATTCATTGCTTTGGGAAGCTTGAAAGTTTCTCTACACTTATGGCAAAACAAAACTTATTATAGATAATTGTCTAATATACCATAATCTTTCATAGTTAAACATTTTTATGGCAGTATGAATCTGTGTTTATTTCATTATGTATGCAAACCTACATATCAGTTAAGAAAAAAAAAGCAACAAACAAAGGATGAAAATACATAGTTTATTTGATGGATGTCACTGATAGCTATGTAGAAAACAACCCAAGATTAAAAGATATAAAAGCAAGTATCAAAACTGACAAGAATCATCATAGGTTTCCTTTTCTGTTTATTGTACCTTGGACATTTTACTGTATGTGATAAAATTAACACTTTCTTGATAATTGCAGAAAAACTTGTATAGATATACAGAGCAAGTTATATATGATTCACTGAATTTATGCTGTTAATATTCATTACTATTTAGACAACACCATCATTCATTGATAGATTCAATTCTCTCAAATATGTTGAATAGAAGAATGGAAGTATTCAAAAAAATCACAACCTTCCATAATTTGGAATATATTTTCCAACATATAAAAGTCTTTTACTGTCCCACCTGGCTCCGTGCTGTGATAATCTGTTAAAGGAAGATTATTAGCTGTTTTTATTACAGAGACACAACACCAGTGCCTTGGCCAAAAGCAGCATCCAGAGATGGAGTTGACCTTGGCACCAGCATCCCCTACAAGGTGCCAAGGAGGCCCTCTCAAGGCCACCAGCAGGATAGGGCTGCCCTTCTATGCTGGCATTAGGCACTCACCCAGCTCTGGCAACCAAACTCTCGTGGGTGTACACTTAGGTAGCTTTCAATAAGATTGGAGAGTTCATCCTGCACATTTCCTGTTCTATTCTCCTCTACTGTAAAACTTCACTGGTCATTTTATTACATCCTATCTCTTCTTACTAGGGAAAACAGACATGCACCTCACTACAACCTCCTTTCAGGTAGTCATAGAGAGAGATAAGGTCTTCCTTCAAGCTCCTTTATGTTCCTCCAGAGCCTTCTCCAGCTTCCTTGCTTTTCTTTGGACACATCCACATACAGTTAAATTTACATTTTTGAAAATCCATTACCTCATTTGTTTGCTCCCTTGAATCATTCATATATTTCAGAATTCTGTGATCAAATTCAGTGATGTAATGGGAATACACTAAGGCATTATATCAGTTAAAATTTAAAATTATCTCACAGTTTTATATTCCTCATTTTTTTTCCATTTATTGTAAAACCATGGAATGGTTTGGGTTGAAAAAGACATTTTAAAGATTATCCAGTCCAAACCTAGACATGAAAGATACCAGATCACGTTGCTCAATACCCTGCCCAGTCTGGCCTGGAACACTTCCAGGGGTGGATCATCCACAATTTCTTTGGGCAATCTCTTCCAATGTCTCACCATAATCATTGTAAAAAAACTTTTTCCTTACATTTAATCTAAACCTGCCCTCTTCAAGTTTAACACCATTACCAATTGTTCTGTCACTACAGGTTTTTGTTATAAGTCTCTATCTTTCTAATAAGTATCCATTAAAGATTGAAAGACACAATCAGATCTGTCTTCCCTAGCTGGCACGACCCCAACTGTCTCAATCTTTATTTACAGCATGGGTTTTGATCCCCCTGATCATTTTTACGGCCTTCCTCTGAACCTGCTCGAGCAGATCCATGTCTTTACTGATGAATCCAGAGCTGGATGGGTTTCTCTAGAGCACAGCAAAGAGAATCATAGAATCTTTAGGGTAAGAAGGGACCTCTAGAGATCATCCAGTTCAACACCCCTGTCAATGCATGGTCACCTAGAGCAGGCTGCACTCCCAGGAGGGTTTTGAATGCTTCCAGGAAGGGAGACTCTGTGGCCTCCAGGGATGGAGATCAGACTGACTAAGTGGTTTCCCAGGCCCTCCTCTTTTCCCTTTTTAAAGATAGGAGTCAAATTTTCTTGCTCCAGTCATCAAGCATTTTTCATCCTGTTCTCCATTATTTTTCAAAGATGATGGACAGTGGCTTAGCAACATATGTCAGCTCCCTCAGACCCGTGTGTGCATCCAGTCAGAGCCTAAGGATTTAAGGATGTTGATTCTCCCTAGCCTACCACTAAACACCAAGAAGTCTTCATTTCTTCAGCCTTCCTCTCTTAGCATCAATGTCTGTGACTCCTGAAGGCCAGCCTCAGCACCAAAGACTGAAGAAAATAAGGCACTCAGTAATTACACCTTCTCTTTGTCTTCCATCACCATGGTGTGATATCCTTGACTTTCTGGGGTTAAAATGCACATTGCTGTCTCATAGCCAGCTTTTCATCCACAGGTATCCCCAAGTCATTCTTGGCAGGATGCCTTTCAACATGTTCATCCCCCAATCCGTATTGATATCGAGGATTGCCTCAAAGTGCAAGACCTTGTAGTTGAGCTTGTTGAAATTCTTGAGATTAAAAGAAATTTACAAAGGAACAGCAAAATTAGGGAATTTGTTTGTTGTTTTTCTAATTACATTTTACATTTTAAAAACAAATCCTATGTAGATCATAGGCACTACTGATACTTGCATACTTTAAGACTTTATGACACCATACAATCACTTCAATCCACCTGGTAATGATGCACAATTTCCTAATACAAAGCTCTAGAGAGATGTTTGAAATTCATATTATACTAAGGTCAATAAATAGTTTTCCTAACATTGTTGATGCTATGGTCAGTCAGCATCATTAGAAAATGACAATCAAATTGCTGGAAATATTCCAACAAAATATTGTTGGGTGGTTTCCAGAAAGACTTTTCCAAAAGACACTAGTTACTCCCTCTCTGCCTGGACTGGTGGTTATCCAGATAATGTCCTATACTCTGTATGATGTTACCTGTGACTCACTGTGTACTATCCATGCCCCACTGCATCATGGATTGTCCTTCGTATCTGACAGCAATCAACTAGAAATCTCATAATGAAATTGCCATTTTTTTGTTTTCAGCCTACATGAGAGGGTTTGCTTAGGATTGTATTTTTATCACAAACAGATTCAAAGAGGGATTCCATGACTCCCAATATTTTCTGCAGGTCATGATTTGGGTAATGAAAAAGTTGTCTCAAGATTCAAAATTATAATACATCAATCATTCACCACCTGAATAAGAAATAGTATCAGAGAAAGTTCTAAAGGGAAGAGGTGAAGATAACTTTGAAAAAGATTAAATTAGTCCCAGTCGTATTCATGCAATGAGATAGAGTTTGATTGACTGTTTGCAGGAAAGTACAGAAATCTTGAACCAATTCTTACTTTAAGAATTTTATGAGTTTCATTGCACATCCTTTTCTTGGACGATTTAAGAGAAAAATTGGCAGGTAGAATTTTTTTTTTTCATTTATTTAGGGCATTTTTTGTCCTAGAGAATGAGTATTTTTGCCTAAGTGATGACTCAGGAATAAAAGTTATATATTTAAACTGACGAACTTTATGCCAATCAGCGTAATAGCTCTTTTACTGGAATTGCACCAGAAGTAAATGGCTCTCATGATTCTATCTGAACTAAATCCAAGAACAAATTCATTTTCTGTTATGTTCCAAAAAATCTGTCCCTCTGCAGAGTAGAGTACAGTGTGTAAAATTGCATAGGGGAGTTTTCCACATTTATTTTTCTTAATACAGTGATTTAGAAAATTGATTTTTTTTTTTCTTCATTTCCTCTTATCTCCTATGTTGACTTTAATTTCTCAAGTTGTACTTTCTCTGTTTTTCGGGTTTTTTTTTTTTTTTTCAAATTACAGATCAAAGGATTCTGTGATCATTGGAAACAGCAACATATTTACCAGGCCTCCATAATTTTCTTGTAGGTTATATATACTTTTATTAAGCACCATTTTCACCACTGCAGTGAAATAACCTGCAATTATTTTAAAGAACAAGACTTACTGTATTGGTAATACCTATTTTAAAAAAAATTAAAATAATAAAAATGTTTAAATACATTATAAATTTGTACAATGCATTTTGATGACAGCAAAGGTAATATTATTATTATCAGCTGCAGTTTATGAATTTGAGTTTAGGTTAAAAAAACCTCACCACTAGCTTAGAAAATGGAAAAAGAATCAACTAAAATTCCAGATGACAAGGAATCAAGTACAATCCTTTGATGTATATCTTCTTGACTTTCATTTTAAGACACAGGTAATTTTTATATCTGGATTTATTTAACGTGGCTACAAAATATGTAAATGAGGTCTACAAGCATACTTTTAAACAATCTGGCTGTGACAGAATCAAGACTCATTTTAGAGCTCTATGCTTTGTAAATCAATCTGACCATACAAACAAAAATATAGTTGTTTAGCTCTTAGCATAGATATTTGGTTGGACTAAAGTATTTAAAGCACAGGTCAAAGGTATTAGCAAAGTCATGTTATGTCTAAGGTAATTATTACTGTATACTTATATGACTCTGCCTGGTGATCACATAGATGAAACTCATTTAACAATTGTGTTTGGTTGTTTTACTTTTTAAACTGCAAGAATTAGCATTTCACTTGGTTCAATAAAAACAGACTCATAATATCTTTGACTAGTTTTTTGCATCAATTAAAAGGGGAAATTTTAGTCTTTGAATAAAATACAGACTGTATTAGCAGCTGAAGTAAACTGCAAGCTGAATTCAGATCTCATTTAATCAGGAAATCTTTTCAGCAATAAAAGATAAATTAGTACTTTCATCAAATCAATTTGGTGTTGATTTTGCACAGACACTCTTCTGCAAAATTTATGGCCAAAAAAGAGTGCAAAGTTCTTTCTCTTGCCTTTTTTT
>WEIU01010123.1:973-12156 GCA_013389925.1 Aegithalos caudatus
TGTATTTCACCCCAGCAGCTCACATGCAGGGCTGATTAGAATAGCTGTCCACATTAACACAATCAAAATTGGCTAATCTTCAGAGAAAACTCTAATGTAAGATCATCACTGTTTTTAATCACAATTTTACTCATGCTACGTAACTAAGTTTTAGTTAGAGGAATCTCAATATAATTAGATTTCCAATATTTTGACTCAAATTTAATGTTAAACATTAAATTTCTAACAAGCCTTTGCAACTTTGGCTGACAACTGAATTAAATGCTTGAGAACTAGATTAATATTGGTATGACTGTATGTTTTCCCTAACTATTTAGGTATTTGTAGTTATGAGGCATTGCTTTCAGGCACATTGTGTAAACCATTATGCAACTTGACATACCTGCTCTGAGCACAAAGAACAATAATCTCATTAATATTTTTAAGGCTTCCAACAGGCACAATCATTATTAAGATAGCTCACAGGCAAAGTGTGGTCATAGAGCATTACAGAAAAGAAAACACTAGGAGATTCTGAGGCATTGCATATTTTTTCTTCCCTGTTGTCCTTTTTTATCTGGCTCCTATCACTTCCATGCTTTCTACCTAACGCAATAAGGTCATGCCCAAACTTGTCTTGACTTTGATTTCTACGCACAGAATTATGAGAGCAGCTGAGNTTCACAGTAAATTCACGGATTTAATTTTTATTCTTACAGCTTTCAGGGTTGCAGTTTCTAAAATTTGGTCTTTTGATTGCTAATAGTAAGACCACTGGGCACTAATTGCTCACTAGGCTATTTTACAAGGTTGTGACTTCTAAAAAAATAAAATGACTTGCAGTTAGGATAGCCTTACCTACCACATCTAAATAGTGACACGTGTTTACAGTAATTAATATCAATAATAGCAAGACATGTTCAGTGGTAGATCTACACATTCTACTCTGAAAGACTGCACTTGATGCAGCATATACTGACAAATGCTGTTTAACAAACAGAAGTTGTCTGTATTTGTCAAACTAAGCATTTAAGAAATGGACACATGAAGCAACAATTTGAGTAACATTTTCCTTTTTAAAAAGTGTTAAATTAATTACATCTAAAGGCACAAGAGGACAATTAATATTTGCAGGACTAGCACCAAGAAATCAAAGTTCAATTCCTGCCTCTGAAATTCAGTGTTAGATATTACTCAGTGAAACCAGATGCTTCCTCCAAACTGGACCAGAAAAAGCCCTCTATGGCTGGAGCAAAGTATAATCCAGAGCCAGAAGAATTGCTAAACAATTTTGTACTTGATGACAGGTTATTTTGCCTCAATTTTTATTACACCTATCACTCATTCTATATGAACACCACAGGATCCCACAGAAATTAACTTAGGGTTCTACCAGTGAACTTTCCGTTCAAACTAATTTTTCCACCCAAACCAAAAAGTTTGTCTCCTATGCAATTTCCATAATCTCTGATCAGAGAGCATTTTCTTCCTCTATTATGGGTAAAATACTCAATTTGTGAACTAATCAGCAAAAAAACTCTGTCAATGCAGCTATCTGAATAGAATTTTCTAAACAGAACTAATCATGGATTTTTCAAAAAGGACAGAAAATGTGGTAATTTTAAGTGTATTCAAATGCAGTCACAATGTGAAAAAATGAAGTAGAACTACAGAATTGCAATAAAATTCCACCAAATAACTCCACCACAAATATATTAATCATTCACCCCATGGAATATAAGAGACAGAGCAAATCTTCCAATGGAATTTAATCTAGGGGTTTTATTGTGGATTTTATTTACTGCTGCTGTTTTATTGGAAGAAGTTTGTTTTTTCTTTCATGCTGTAATTGTTTGCAATGAGCTTGAGGCAGCCAGATGTTGAGGCAACTAGCACTGTTACAAACCATAATGTCAGATTAAAGTTATTTATTGTTAAGTAAGACAGTCCTTACTGGAACACCTGATGAATTAGTAAAACTCCCTCAGCTTAGAAATAAAGCTGTTCATTGTATGGGAGACATTTCAATAGGGTAGGTACACTGGGATGCACATTTGCTCTCCAGTAAAACCAACTGTGGTAAAGAGAATCATGTGAATGCAAAATGAAGAGTTAACCAATAAACAGTGGGGTTCTGACAGTCTCAAAAAGAGACTGTTCCTTGGGGGAAACAGCAACTGTCCATCCCTTCCACACCACACCTTCTCATTTGCAGGCATCTGATCTCTGGACTAACTTTCTGAGGCAAAAATATGTTCAAACTGACACTGAAGTTACTCTTAAAAAAAAAAATTCAAAGCAAATTACTTCATACAGACACCTGCTACCCAACCCCTTCCTAGCAAATGTACAGTTCTTCCCAGGCAGATCTCAGACCAAAACCATCTTCACTACAGGGCATTTCTCCTCTATACACAAAATTATATTCAACCCAAAGGTATGGGAGGGTGGGGGGAAGACCAGTTAGAGTAAAACCATCTTGTGAAAAGAAACTTTCTCCAGAACTTATGGGGGAAAAATATCTAGAAGGATATGCTAATATACAACTGAAAAATCATTCCTAGACTGAGAAATACATCAGAACTACGGATTAGGAAGAAAATTAGGAAGTTATTTATTGCAAAATATCCTACTGAGAATGTACAGTTGCTGGGTTTATTTAACGGGCATTAAACCCACATTCTTATGAGTTCTAATTGCGTGATAAATTCATTGCACTGTTTCTAGAATCAGCACTAGAACACTCAATTAGGAAAAGCCTTGCTGAATTCTCTCTTAATTGAGTTCAAACAGATGGTTTAATTTCTGAAATGCTAATCTACTGGTGTGAGTTCTTTATTTCATGGCACCTTATTTCTGATTGACACCAAGGGCAAATTTACCAGGCAAAGGCAATCTTGCTCTCTCCAGGAACTGATGTAGGCAGCACAGTATCACCTGCCATATTACTATCAGACAGTAAATCACAATCAAGTGTATAAATATATCCATGATAAACCATCTTCAATTCCACAATTTCAGTAGAGACTGCATCTTTACAAACTACTACCTCTCATCATATCAAAGCATAATGATTTGTTTTATTTAACTCAGTAGTACAAGTCTAGACTATTTAATTTCCTATTAATTAGTTTCAAAAACCTAGTATTCAATTATTCAGTAAATTGAGTACAAACACAACCATTGTGCAGTACTTTTCATTCTTGAAGAGTAAGCAAATGAAAAAAGAGTATTTTTCTACTAAGATGTGGATGAAAAACTCTAAAATTCTAGATGAAACAAATGTGCACTCCAAGGGACAGGCCTACGTGACTTCACATCTTTTTTCTTCAAGCAGTTTTGATGGTGGGATCAACATATGTATACGTGAGATAAAGACTTAAGATTGGCATAATGAAAATTCATATTGAAAAAAATGCGAGATTTCCATTCAAGTTAACTGAGGTGAAGTCCTACAAAACTTCTGAATTAAAGTCTTGACAATGAAATAGCTCAAGTATTATTTGGTATGAGAATCCTTTCACTTTGAAGAATTTATGAGCTATCCAAGGAGAATTACATCACCTAATGGTACTGGAAGAACACGGGTAGATGCCCAGAGAGAAAACAGAATCTATAAATTAATATTTCCCTGATTAACTTCTTGTGAAGCATACTAAACAAACAATATGTATGATTTTTGTGAAAACACAGTCTGTTTCTTTTTTGGAGATTTAGTCATATAACATATTGAACCTGTGGGCAACAGAGCCTACAATGGAAAATGGCTGCATTAACAAAACACCCCGGGATACTTTTGGGGTTTTTTGTGAAGAAAAGACTTTATTAGAATCTCCAAGCAGCACAAGGAATTGCCATCAGACATACTGAAAACCTGGCATGTTCTATATGCTAAGTGAATAGTGTATGAATTATTGGAGAATTTCTTTCTCCCCAACTACATGTTTAGCACAAAATTACTGTTTCAATAGTTCTTGGTAAGAGTAATTGATTATTTAATGGAGTTCTAAAGGTTAAATTAGAGTTAGTGTATAGATGCCTATTTCCAACATTTGTTTTCCTGTTAAGTAAAAGCATATCTATACATTTCACTGTTCATGAAGTTGAATGACTTGAAAAATACATAACGCAAATAACGACTGTAGAAGGACTAATATTTATGGGACATTTGTAAACATTTTTATAGCTAAAAATGAAATTAAAAACATTCTGAATTACCATGACAATGAGTTTCTGGCTTACTTTGCTGTGTGTTTCTGGATATGCAGCTTACTGCTTGGAAAACTTTAAGCTAAGGACAGCTCATAGCTGCTTGCATACTTTCACATGAAATCAGAACATACAGAGTCCAATTTATCTCTTATATGCAGGAGAAACAGAAGCAACTCTAAACAAGTCAATGGTGGCATTGCAATGCAGTATCTGTATAAGCAGGAGAAACTTGAATATATTTTCATTTCAGTAGTTTAGAACTTGCACAGACAATATAGCTCTGTATTGATTAGAATATCAGTGTATAACAAATTATTCTAGCTAACAGCAACTAAACACATTTTAATTCAATGTCAAAGCTCACAAATTACACTGAGCAAACCAACTGATCTCAGACATTTGTGTGTTTAACTGCTTGTATAATCAGGAGAGTAGAAATCAACTCTTCGTAACCCAGCTCTCACAAAAGTGACAATGAGAACTGTAATGACAGGATTTCCAGCTTCCTCCTCTGCATCTTACACAAAGATGGATGACAATATTGAGAACTAGATTTAAGTGTTTTATAATTGCCCAAAAGCATATTCAATATTTGCTTTTACAGACCTGCTACAATGCAGGAGAAAACACATGTACAGTTTTCTGGGGTAAGGCAATAAATATTCTCAAGTAAATATTCCCAAAGGAAATTCAGTGTTTTCCACAACTGAGTAAATCGGTTTTCAAATTATATAACTCATTCTGATATTGTACTTCAGGTACAGGTAAATATCTCCATTCCAGGAGCCTGTATTCTTTCTTTGTCCCTTGATGTAGATCACAGGGATGGAAAACACTATATGCGGTATTTTGTTATTTCTGTTGTATTATTTTTAAGGTGGGAGACGCTAATCTCTGCGGAGGTAGGAATACTTTAAGATTCAGAACAACAGCCTGTATAGAAGCCTCTCTTGAAGCTGGCAACTGTACACAAAAAGCCCCCTAAATGTGTAATAAAAATATTTTGAAGGGCCGTGAACAAATATAATTTTAAATACAGAAAGAAATGATTTTGTTCAAAAGAATAAACACTGATTTTCCCAAATAGCTGGATGTAAATAATGTATTTGCCTTGGATTTGCCCCAGACAGGAAGGACCTGAAAGGGGTGAAGAAAACAACAACAAAAGAAAATTTTGTTGAGGACTAGTAAGATTTTTAAAAAGTCAGAAGGAACAGAAAGACTTTGTGCATGGATAAACCCTTTACATGGGGAAGTATTGCTATTTCTGTGCAAACACTGAAGAGTCTTTTTACCAAAAATAAAGGGAAGCTTGCATTCATTAACATTAATTTTCTTGAATTTTTCCATTCTGCACAACCTTTAGGCTAGGTCACCTTTACACTATGCAGACTAAAAAATGCCACAGCTATTCTGATATCAAATCTCAGAGTAATTTTTTATGGTGTTTCAAGAGGGACAGTCTAACCAATTTACAGTAACCAAGAAAGGGTTCTCTTAACCTTTTGAGATCAGAGACTGATGTCCTCTTTTCAATAAGGGTGTTCCACTATCTCCTCTCCCAGTGGAGCTGATCCATGCCTAAGCATCCCACCCCTGTATCTGCCTGAAATCAAACTTCTAAAAACATGCCATCTGGAAATACAGTTCTCATCAGTCATGCCAATTCTTCTTGTTAGGAAACCACAGCAGTTGTTTTAGTGCCTGAAAGGCCTTCATGCCCTGTAACAATTGGTTCAGTCTTTTGCAGGAAGAGAGGAAGAACTGGATCCTGGGAAGTTTTCTTTTTCCTCACACCTTCAACAGGAGCAAAGAAAGGGGACACTTCCAGGAGGCCAAGAGCACTGCTGGGCTGGAAGGGATCCACAGCCATTCATATTATTGAGTCAGAAAGTTTGGCACACTTGAGAGGAAGCCTTAAACAATGCGTGGCTTAGCAGCAGCTGGTGCTGGTAGTAGGAAGATGTGCAGCCCTGACACAGGGCAGTAGAAGCTGGGAGCATTTCAGACAGCACATGGGCAGTGAACAGAAGCTCCTTCTGCTCCACAGGACCCACTTTTCAACCTTCAGTACAGGCAGACAACTGAACAGATGAATCTGCTGGATGCTAACTATTTAAAAATACAGCTCTGTGTTCATGCCATAGCACCAGTAGATAAAGCTAAAATATTAGCATGTGTTCATTATTTTGAATAAAGAAGTAAACAGGCAGAACAACATTTTAAAACAAGGATTTGCAGCTGTAAATTGTCATGCTTTACTGGCAATAATACATAGGGCCATATATATACTTTTTCTCTGGGGAATTATTTCAGCTTTATCCATACTATGCTCCAGAAACCAGGAGTATGGATGGCAAGGCACTCCAGTTGCATTTGAGTAACAGGGACTAGATAGACCTGGTCAAAAGAGCTGCAGGAGCAATAGATACAGTACTGGTGAGGGATCTGCTGTATCCCTGGAGCAGTGTGGCAATAACATTGGATCCAGTGTAGCCAGTTTTCTGTCAGCTGAGGATCAGATGCAGATAATGCAAGAATCACTGTTAACCCATCCATTACTACCATCATCAGTAGATTTACATAACAGAAGCTCTTAAAAGTTTATGAAAATACTCCCTGGCAATAACAGGACATGTCCTTAACAAAGCTGGCAAAATGCATGAAAGTTTTTTCCCTCACAATTACTCCAAATCCGGTAAAGCTACGTGAGGCAATTACTGAATGTGCCTAAGAAAATCAAATAGGAAAAATTGGCACAGAAACATTGAAGGAAAAATATATCATGAAGCAGATCTTGATTACAAATGTTTCAAGACAAAAATGCTATGTTTACTTGATTTTTTTAAGATGTATGTACAATTGGAAGTATTTTATTTTAGAAGTCCTGCCATGAATAAACCCCATGATATATGAACACTTTCCCTAAGAAGGCACTGAAAGCATGTTATCTCTAAGGTGCCTATGAAATTATAGTCAATTATGTAGAAATCACTAGCATTCTTCTTTCACCAGTTAGACAGCTTGAGGTAGAGATTATTTCAAGCCTGAAGCCCTTAGCATGAAATCTGTACTCCAGCGTTGGGAAAAAAAAATAAAAGAAGCACTTGTAGAAACTGCTTTTTAATATGATATTGTGTTAACTGATTACATAAGTCCTTCAAGTCAAAAAATGGTTTAGTCCCCCACATCATCATTAAACCATCTAGTGGAAATTGTGTTTATTTTGCTTATAGGTACATTTCTCCTTTCCCCTCACTCTCTGTGTGTGTCTTTATGTATGTTGTTACAGTAAGACATTTAATCAAGCCCTTTTGAAGTGGTAGAGTGGAAACAGCTGTATCTGACAATGTGCTGATGACATGGGGCTTAAAGCTGTCATGAGCTCCAGATTGCAAGCAGCACTAATATGTGGTTGGGATGGTAGTGACTTAGAGGTCATGGCACCTCCGTGAGGAATGCTCCTAAGCCAATCAGCTCAAGTTGGTGGCTCAAAGTCTTAAGGCTCTGGTGAGCCCTCTTTCATTTAATACTCTTGAGGTCACACTTCAAAGTGCCCTTTCTTCCCAAAAGCCATTGGCCATATGTGGGGGTTCTAGAGCAGCTTTTTGAAGACTGGCTGCTTCAGGCTCAGACTTAAAAAATTAGAAATGCAGCTCTATTACACAAATGGTATCTTAAAAGTCGAACAAAGGCTGACGCTTAAGTCACTATCTCACATTCCTGTAAAGCATGCCAATTTAAAGACAGTTTCTGGATGACTGATTTTTCCACAACAAAGCGAGCTTAAAGCTCACATTTTAGAGTGCCTAGCGACTTGTTAAAACTATTTCCTGGTTTGTGAAGATTACAATATGTAGGGCACCCAGAAATCATCTCTGAATACAGCTTTTCTTCAGCAATACTCACACTCAGAATAATTACTGTATAAATGTCCAAGAAACTTACGGTTTCACTTCTTCATGTAACTGAATTTGTTAAAATTAGACTAATGTGATTAACGTACACTCAAGCCAACACTCCTAGAACAAATACATATGTGCTTCTCACTGAGAAGACTCTAAAATGATTTTGTTTTGATCATGGTACAACGCACAATGCAGTAAAGCACTTTTTGGAAAGCATTCATAAAGATCAAGGGGCTAGGGAGGCTTATCTCTGTAGGTTACCTACAGAGTTGAAGGAAGAAAAGAGAGTCCTGTAAGAAATAATTAATTGCAAATACAAGTAGGTTTGTTTTCTGAACTGCTTCCTGGATTCCTCTCTACCCCTTGGCTGTCCAGGGGAAGTCAACTCTCTGAACGCTAAAATAGACATAACCTTGAGAATGCTTGTTTCTTCAGTAAAGATTGTTCTTATCTTCAAAGCAGCATGTGTTCTACAGAAAACACTGCTGTGTTTAAACACTTCTGAATTTTATCTGGAAATTATTTTCATGGAGGATAAATACCCACCTATAGTAAATAAGACCAACCGTAAACATTATTAAGAAAACAGCTAGGTCAATAGCTCAAACACTAATACAGCCAGGCTTGTTTTTAATTTGTACCCCAGCTCTTTTTCAGATAGTGCAGCTATTGTATCAAAGTGTTTTAATTCTTTTACCATCTGCAGATGGAATGTGCATCCAAAAGTAAGGATGGTATTCAAGATGCAGATATACATTTTAACATACCTTTGTATTCAGGCATTCCTTTACTGAGTATATTTTTCTTGCAGATACTTGATTCAGTGTAATAAGGCTTGTAATGAAAAAAATAAATTGCATTCTCAGACCTCTCAGAATTAGTTCAGTGATGAATGAATCATCCCCAATATTGCAAAAATAAAATCCTTTTATGCTTGCTTTCTTAAAAACAATAGCCTGCAAGTTTCAGAGAAGTTACATTTTCTGTAACTGAATACTGTGTTTCTGGAAATGTTTTTAGCTCCCTTAGTCACAACTTCTCTAAAAATGGATTTGTTGGATGAGAATGTGACTCAGACATGCAGGCATACTGGTGCTCACTGCTATTCTCCCATTCTGAGACACTGAAATAAAAGGGCTTGTCTAGGACACAAATGCAAGAGTGGAGACCACTGTCTGGAAAAAGCACTAAAATAGCCAATTAGTATCTCTGAAAGTAGTAAATCAGATGGCCATTTAAACTGGACATGGGTGTAGAAAAACTCAGCAGAGCAGTTTCTGGATCCAAAGGGCTTATATATTAGGGAGCAAATGAGGAATTGTGCAGAGAGTATTGCTTCATTCCAAAAGCAACAAGAACGTTTGAGAAAACAAAGAAAGGGATGTAAAAGGAAAATAGAATGCTGAAAACAAAACTGTGTCACGATAGCTAAATGAGCATAAAAAATTCCCTAATAATCAATAAAAGATAGAGTTTACAGTATTACTAAAACCTCTTATTGCTCTTAAGGACTGTATCTTACAGCAGTAATATTAGAGATATGACACAATATGTTATATTTGTAAAGAAACAGATGCAAGAGAGTGGAAATCTGAGTTTGGTTTCAGGCTGTGCTAGATGAAAATCTCTCAGGAGCCAGCCATTGGTCTGAAGTTATCCTAAAGAGTAAGTGATAATTTAATAGTCTTGGCACAGTGAAAGAAAGAGGTTGATAACAAAGAAATGGATCTTCAACTTGAGATCTGGCTAAGTGACTAGGGAACCAAAGGAAAAAAGTCATACTGAAAAAAAGGAGAGTGCCAGTTTACTTGGGATGCTGCTCCATAATTTACTCATCCCAAACAGTACTGTTTAAAGTACCAGGAGAAGAAAGACTCTTTTTAAACACACCCTTTGAGCACTTAATTATACTAGTCACAAGGCTGATCCACTGCACTGAAGTGAAACTTCAATATTGCCACAGTATTTTCACTGAGAGTCAATTTGAGGACAGACATATTAGCAGCTAAAGAGATGCACACAAATATACATATAGGTATGTGTTTGTATACATGGAATGGAAGGAATTTGTATATTATATCACATGAATACACCTAGTAGTTTGAATTTTCTGTCAAGTAATGTTTCTAGGCCATTAGTGACAGATACAAAGAAAACAAAAAAACGCCAAACAAAGATCCTTCAAGCACTTAAGGATATTTCTTTATCATCTTGACTCACATAATTGTGCTGACCCTTCATATTCATAATGTATTATTGCTTTACACAGGCAACATACAAAATGAAAAAATCAACATCAGTCAGCATTCTCAGGCTGTGAGTATGGTTTCTACACAGCTCTGGACTGGGCCACTGCAGTCTCTAGGACAAGACCTGGATACACTGTGAGCAGCCAGTTCAGAACTAGAGAATAGTTCTGGGCACATTGAACTTATGGGTACAGATGCAGCCATGAAGTACACAGTTCATCAGTAATTTTGAGACTATATTCCTTTGGAAAGATTGAGAGCTTCTGTTTTACCATGTATCCATTAAACTGCTTACTACCAAATAAACCTCCTCAAGTGGCTTCTTTTCCTCCCAATCTGAAACTAGTATGGTAAATTTGAGAGCTAATAACACTAAGAAAAAAAAATGTATTATTGCTTCTGGTTTTGTTTACATTTTTGAGACACATCCTTGTAAAGTCAGACAGCTGATAATGGCTGTGAAAATGGATACAAATTTCCCACTCTGCACCAATAAAATAGTATTAAAAAGCTGTGAGGCATAGGAACACCATGTTTAGCTAGAAAATTAAACTATCATCTTGAATATAAAAGTTAATTATCTTTTGAAGAAAGCTGAACACCAGTATCTATTAGATTTTTACTTATGTTAATCAAAGTTAGAAGAAAGTTTCTACAATAAATTATTTTTATAATCTTAATCTTCAAAAAGGATACTTTGGTCATAATACGTAAAGCTTGTCATCAATAATCAGAAATACCTGACCTTTAGAGTACTATTGCTATGAGCTTGCTACCAGTCACTCCAAAGCTCTCTGGGAAAACCTCACATATATAACCAGATTTATATAGGGTT